>JAOYMZ010032532.1:0-32688 GCA_025802335.1 Pinguicula primuliflora | reverse complement strand
GAATCTGAATGTGTTTCAGATATGATCCTTAATCGATTCGAAAACACCCAGGTGGCTGATCAGAACGTATTAGGTTCATGATCCGGGGATCAGCCTCCTAGACAGCGTTTTCATTCCTCATTTTTGGGGCCCAGATATCTGGTGGGGTCACGAGGGTCCCTCTTAAAAACCAGCCCTAGACAGCCCCTTATGAGCACGATTCTCTCGGGTTCTTTTGAAATTCGAATATATATAATCATGATAAAAAGCGTTGTAATTATCATAATTGAATTGTTAACACGAAGTTAATAATTATTTGTTCATTATTAATTTTATTAGATACGAAACAAATTCTCTAATAAAATATTTCATTTTCGGATATCATGCTTCAAAAGGGAAAAATAAATATTGCACAGAGCATATAATATTTCCCTGAAGCATGATTTCTAGGAAAATAATGCAACAAATATTCATGCATTTTGAAAATTAAATTCCTAGGTCATGCATACTAGGGAATTTATTTAGATATCATGTTTGAAAAATAAATATTGTACAAAGCATATAATATTTTCCTAAAGCATGGATTCTAGAAAAATAAATATTTAATCATGCATTTATTTATTTTAAAAACACATAGCATTTAGGAATAATTAAAAGTAGTATAGGGGAATTAGCAATTAAGTGCACTTAGCAATTAAGTGCACTTAGCAATTAAATTAATCCTAATAACATGCATATCCTCTATTTAATTTTAGATTAATTGTTATACTTAATAACAATTAAAATATTTTAATTGATATATATATAATTAAAACAAATTTAATTATATAACAATCGATTAAAATTACAAGAATTAAATAATATTTAAAATTCGAAATTTAAAATTTAAAAAATTTGAACTCAAATTTCAAAATTAAAAAATAGAAAAATTCGAATTAAAAAAATGTAAATAAAAAAAATATAATTGATGAGGGCGTGCGGCTAGGCCGCACGTGCTCATTGACTCCTTCCTCAACCAGAATTCTCTCTCGTGCGGTATTCTTTCCTTTTTCAAAGGATTCTTGTCGGAAAAATCGCTACCATCCTTATCACGAAGGATTGGAAGGCGGATTTCATGGCACTATCCAAATCTGTTACCTTTACCGACTTTGGAAGGTTAATCGCCAGTTTTCCGGTCGATTAAAATCTGCTCCTCGTCGTAGGAAGCCGTCTGTCGCCTCTGTTTCGCCGTGCGCCGCCCGCCTCTCCGTCGCTACGCCGCCTTCATGCTGCCCAAATGATGATTTCTGGCTTGCCCTCATCTGAATTTCACGAAAAAATCGAAGAAAACCCACGGTTTCAGCGTCTTCGTTGTCGCCGGATACTAAAAACGGCGACTTGCTTTGAAATCTGTGGGTTTCAGGGACGACGGAGGTGGCGCGTGACATACACGCGCCGCCTAAACCGTGAAAGCTTGTTTCCCGCCAATAGCTCCCCATTTTGCTAGCATTCTTGCAACCCTATTCGCTTCTTTCGTGCAGGAACTTAAAAGAGGGATTAGAGAATTGGCAATGTGGTTCCTGATTTGAGTTACGTGAGATTGTATAATCCATCTATCTCCTGCTCCTTCAATTACTTTCAATAGGGAAGGGGAAGAAAATTCAGACAGTAGATGATCAAGTGACTCTTCTTGGTGACTTTTCGAACAAATGGAAGGGAACTGTATTCCTTTGCTTTTTATGGCTAAATCTAGTGCTAAGATCCGATGTTCTACTTTCCATGAGGGGAAGCTAATCTTTAGAGGCAATGATGCGTCCCATGAGCTTTTAAATTTGTTGGATGTCGGAGCCTTAAGCCCGAATAGTTCCCAAGCCGAACGTACTGAGAAACTGCTATTTAATTCTGGATCACATATGGGAATGCCATTAGAATTGGATATCGGGATCAAGACTATTTTCTCTACCAAGTCAGGAAAGTTTGGGAGAAGTTCCTCGAGGACCCTGCTATTCCAAGCCTCATTAGATGACACTTGCTTAATAGCAATGTCTGGGAACCTTATTGTTATTACCACTCCAAAAATGAGTTCACCACACCATTAATCCCACCAGAAGCCAACGTATGTTGTGGTTCATTATTCATTGCACGGAAATTAGCCCTTTCCAAATATGTAAATCTGAAGGCTTTGCTGTAGCTTTTGCAATCGAAGTGGAATTGCAGTATTCTTCATGCACGACAAATTGTACTGAAAAATAAGTAGCTACTTAAGTTGTTTTCTAATTTCTTCACGCATGTAAATATATTTTATTTTTTAATTTAAAACGTTCATTTCCCTTAATTAGATCCGGTTTGGAGAGAAAAATTATTAAGTGGAAGAAGAAGATGGAAAAAAGTTTCTCTTATACATTCTATCTTTCATGTTCCTTAAGTATATACGCATTACATACATATATAGTCATGCAATAATACATGCAATAAATTGTTTGGGTATGGTAATCGTTGCTTGTAAGCTCTTCTTGTTGACTTCTCTCCTATCCTATGGTAGGTAGGATAAGGTAAGATAGAGGTGTATAATTGATGTCATTGACATCAATCCTTTACATACTTTTCCCCAATTTATCCGCTTGACTAACATTCCCCCTCAAGTTGGGTAATGGGATGTCCAATCCCAACATGCTCAAAGTATCATGAAATGTTCGTCCTCCAACTACCTTGGTGAGGATTTCTGCTACTGGTCCTCTGATCTGACATACCGGGGAGTTATGATATTGTCATCAAGTTTTTCTTTAATATAGTGTCGGTCGATTTTCACACGCTTTGTCCTATCATGTTGGACTGGATTCTCTGAAATTTGTATAGCAACTCTACTATCACATCTCAAAGAGCATGGTCCCTCAGGTGGGAATCCCAACTCAGTCATCAACTTCAGTCACACCTCATGAAATGCCCCTAAACTCTGTCTCTGCACTAGACAGTGCCACCACCTTCTATTTCCTACTCTTCCATGTCACCAGATTCCCTCCTATGAAGGTGAAGTATCCTGAAGTAGACCTTTTGCCCCCCGAATTCCCTGCCCAATCAGCATCAGTGTATGCTTCCATCCTCAAGTGGTCATTTCCCCGAAACATTACTCAGTGTCCAGGGTACTTTGAGATACCTAACAATCCTCAAGGTTGCCTCCATGTGTTCTTTTTTGGGGGTTTGCATAAATTGTCTCACCACTCCAACTGTATATGCAATGTCCGGCCTGGTGTGGGAATGACAGATTAATTTTCCCACCAAGTATTGATATCGTTCCCTGTCCACATTCTGAGCACCATCCACTACTTTGAGGCCATGGTTAGGGGTAAAGATCAACCGGTCTACTCTCAAGCAATCATGTCTCTGCCAGTAGGTCAAGTATATATTTTCTTTGGGAAATATGATTCCGAACCTTCGATCTCATCACTTAAATCCCAAGAAAGTGTTTCAACCTTCCCAGATCCTTCATTTCAAATTCAGCAAATAATCAATTCTTCAACTCACTGATCTCAGTCACATCATCTCAAATAATAATCATGTCATCAACGTAGATCAACAAACAAGTTATGTTCTCTCCCTTCCTTTTCATGAACAAAGTATGATCATAATTGCTTTGCTCATATCCATATCATAATTGCTTCGCATGACAATTGTAAAATGCCCAAACCATGCTCTAGGGGACTGCTTCAATCCATACAGGGATTTTTTTTCAATTTGCATACCTCTCCTGATCGAAAATCGAGTGAGAACCCAGGTGGTTCCTTCATATACACCTCTTGTTCAAGTTCTCCATGTAAGAACACATTCTTCACATCAAATTGATGTAAAGGCCAGTCCCTGTTGACTGCAATAGAGAAAAGAACTCTGATGGTGTCGATCTTGGCCATGGGTGAGAAAGTCTCGGAGTAGTCTACTCCATAAGTCTGCGTGTAGCCTTTAGCTACCAGTCGTGTCTTATACGTCCCAATAGATCCATCAGCCTTCCTTTTAATGGTGAACACCCATTCGTACCCAACTGGGCACTTAGTAGGTGGTAAGCGCCTCTTGTCCCATGTATGATTCTGTCTCAAAGCTTCCATCTCTGTCTCCATAGCTGTCCTCCATTCAGGGATGATCATCACCTCATCAACATTCTTCGGTATTTCCTCACTATACAGTGACAAAAGTATTGGCGGACTTAGACTCTCTCCTCCTGAAAAGACTAGCCACAGGGACATCAGAGCAGGATGATAAATCAATAACCTCATCAGTATGTACCTCGATATTCGGGGCGGAAGCATCAGTGGGTGGTGGTGACGTGGGTTGTACTTGATGTGCAGGAGCCGCGGGTGGAACAACCATAGGTGATAGAGAGATCTAATCTTGTGAGTCATCCACCCTGATCTCTCCTTGAGCACTAGATGGGATCGAATGATAAAAGAATTCTGACTAAACAAAATCACAATGAAGGGTGGTAAAAACTTATTTAGAGATTGAATCGTAACATCGATATCCCTTCTGATTAACCCCATAACCCACAAAGACATGCTTAAGAGTACAAGCTTCCAGTTTAGTACGATTTACCTTAGGGATGTGAACATAGACCGAACACCAAACACACGAGGTAAGATAGTAAGATAAGACGTACTTTAGTGTGGAAGGACATAACTTGCAATGGGGAGACACCTTCGCCGGCAGAAGATTTATCAAATATGTGACAATAGCAACTGTTCCAAGCCAAAAATATTGAGAGACAGCAGAATCAAATATAAGGGCCCCAATGATCTTTAAAAGGATCCGATTTTTCCTCTCTGACATGCCATTCTGTTCCAAGGTATGGGGACAAGCAGTCTGATGGACTATACCTCGCTCGGAGAAAAATTAAAACAACGTATGATTAACAAATCCTCACCACCACCACATTATCAGTACGAACAACCTTGACCGTAGCCCTAAACTGAGTAGATATCATACATTGAAATTGAAGGAATTTGTCAAATACTTCCTATTTTTGTTTCAAAAAATAAACCCAACACATTTAGATGCAGTCTTCAACAAATAAGAGATAAAAACGAATTTATTTCCTCCATTAACGGGAGCAGGTCCCCAAATATCAGAATGCAGTAGTTTAAATGGAATTTCAGAACGAGACATACTAGGAAAAACAAAGTACGCTGAGTCATAACAAGTGCACATGAAGCACACTGAATAGGAAAGCACAAAAGTATATGGAATAATTTTTTTTAAGATAACCAACAAACGGGTGACCTAGACGATGATGCCACGACCACCCCTTTTGATCTGAAGAAACGATTAGATAGCTGCCAGTAGAATTCACTTCATCCATGCAGTACAGCCCATCACGTTCAGTATCACGTCCAATGATCTTCCTCGTCCGAATATCCTACAACACACATAAAGACGGATACATCAGGATAATGCAATTAAGTTCCTTCATTGCATGGCTAATAGAGGTTGTTACTTTTGACATTTGAGTAATAGCTAGCCTATTATCTATTGGATCCTACTGTTGGACTTTCGCATATTTATATTTGGTAAATTATTCCATTTTCTCTATAGTATTTTGTATATAAGAATTACAGCATCCTAAATGATAACGAAATGGATATTCCCAAACCACGGTGCATGAGTTTATTTTGAGTGGTCGGATTTGAATTCCAAAAAACATTGTTGTCCAAATCTAATGTGGCAATTTGATAGAATAGTTATGCTATTTCATTTGTATAAGTTTTACCAGGATGTTGTTCTACAATAGACAAGTTCTGTAAGATTAACTCTATAAGGTTGAAGAAGATCAATCAAAGGTCATTAAAGAGCAAAAAGTATCCACCAAATGCTAAAAACAATAGTAAAGTTGGTTGTTTCACGGTTAGAAAAGAATTTTAGATGAATATGAAAGTTGGGTTAAACACCAAATAGGAGCACAAAGGGGTCTTCTTATATACCTGAATATTTCATATTTTTATCGGAGTTTCACATAAAATGTATAACTAAAGCACTTCATAATTCCACCAAACAGAGCATTATATATAACTGAACAAATTTAAACTATTTATGTATTATCCACATGAATAAACAGAGCATTATATATAACTAAATGTAATGAGAGACTATTAAACATGAATGAATGTATTCGAAAAAAAAATGAAATTCATTAAATGAACATTACCGATTGCAGTTCAGCAGCGTCGATTGAAACAAACAATCCTAACAAAACTAAAATCAAGAAAAAAAAGTAATAAGCTTAAAAAATAAATTGAATTGAATGGCAGCAAAATGAAAGTGAATGCTCAAACTTAAATTGAAACCAAAAAGAATTCGAATGGAGCAATGAAGGAAATGAAAGTCACAACATCTCTTATATAGACGGCTTGAGGTCTGAGGGATTGACTCAACTTAGATGATTCCAGCGTACAGAGGATTGTGTGAGGAGAGTTTATGAGTCAAATGAAAGAACTTTTTCTTTAGATGACTTCACCCACTTGTATTACAATTAATAAAGTACAAAGATAATGTACGCAGGGGTTAACTTCAGCACTCCATTGTTTAGTCACTGACAAACATACTTATCCCACAACCAGTCCGCAAGTGTAAGGATCTAAAAGAATCAGTATTCACTGTCTATCCGCATCTTGACAACCCCAGCACATCAACGCCATCCAATCTAACAGAAAGAACTGTCCTTGCAACTAGGAATGATGATGTTAGTTGCATAAATGCAGTGGCATTAGATGTTGCTCCTGGATAAATGTATACTTACCTTACGGCAGATAAAATATCAGAAGATGAGTATCCGGATTCTAGCGTAATAAATCGCTATCTGAGTGAGTATCTGAACTCAATGAATTCCTCAGGACTGCCCCCGTTTCGATTGGCACTGTAGGTGGGAAGCTCAATAATGCTACTTTGAAATATAGCCCATCGAAATTGACTGTGCAATGGTACAAGAATGAGGATTGAAAGATGTGGTAGTCACGTCATCTAAGCAAGTGAGGGGCATATCTCAAATACACTATAAAGTGTGGCCAAACACCAGTATCCAGACCAGTTCATCCTCCAGAATGGCATTGATTCCCTGATGCTAATTGCATATTCAATCGGGATACAAACCAATGCTCCATAGCTGCACTTGTCCATATATCCAACCATGCATTAGACATGCAATCTAGTAGAGTAATAAGATGAAACTTTTTCATATGATCAGCTGGATGAAGGTACTTTTCTCTGATAATCAGACTCCAGAGACCATCTGATTCCTCCTTCAGTCGCCAGACCCCTTTGGATAAGAGCAGTATTCATTAACTTCAAATCCTTTATTCCGAGGTTGCCTTCTTTCAAGTCCAAGTAGAGATTGGACCACTTGATCCAACGTATAGGCCGAGTGTGTGTTGCAGATTTTCGCCATAGGAATTGTTGGATCACCTTCGTTAATTTCTTAAATATTTGCACAGGAGCTATGAATATAGAGAAGTAATAGATTGTAAAACTTGTAAGGGTAGACTTGATCAGTGTTACCTTGCCTGCAAAGGACAGAAATCAATTATCACATTTCCCAAGCCATTTCTACGTGTCCTATAGTAGAATTTCCCACATTCATGCCCGACCTATATTGTCACCTACGAGCAGCCCCAAGTATATAAAAGGTAACGAGCCATGTTGACATCTGAGCATAGCTGCATAACCAGCCATTTGAGCTTCCAAAAGATTGAGTCTATATAGTTCACTTTTCAAGAAGTTCACAGAGAGATCCGAGAGGAGGTAAAAAATATGGAGGATGCCATTGATGGCTAGCACATTTGATTTAGTTGCTTTCATAATCAATAGTGTAATGTCGGCATACTGCAAATGCGATACACAGACAGTGCCAATCTTTGCCCATGTAAGCAAACCAATTTCCACTGCATGGTTTATCAACATACTCAATCCCTCAACTGCAATCAAGAACAAGTAAGGGGATAGCGGATCTCCGTGACGCAATCCACGTTCAAGCTTAAAACTCCCTGAACTGATGCCATTAACCATAACTGCAGCTCTTGCCGCCATAAGGCACTCACGAATCCAGCTGGTTCACTTGCTGCATAAACCAAACTTAGCCAACATAGAGAAGAGATAGTCCCAGTGTACAGAATCAAAGGCTTTGGAGAAGTCTAGTTTCAACATTAACAGGGGCCGCTTGTTGCACTTATAAGAGTGTATGATCTCATTTGCTATCAAAATGCAATCAAGAATATGGCGTTCTTTTATAAAACCTATATGATTCCATGAAATGATTTTTCCAATCACCATTTACATCCTTAATGCCAACAACTTTGCAATCATTTTATAAGCACACCCGACTAGTGAGATAGAGCGAAAATTTTCAAGGGGCTGCAGATTCAAACACTTTGGGGTCAATGTGATTTGCATAGCAATTTAACTTGCAGAGAGCATGCTGCTCGTATAGAATCCCAGAGTATATTCCACAAAGTCTGCCTTTACAACCTCACAGTTCCGATGGATCAAATAAAAATTGTAACCATCCATCCTAGGACTTTTTCTCGACGAACAGCTCCACACTGTGTCTCTAATTTCATCTTCCAGAAACTCATGGGTTAGCATGAGGTTATCTTCCTGAGAGACCAACACTGATGGTGGTAGATCAAGTTTCGTCCTTTCACAAGTCTGCGTTGAGTAGTGACTCTTGAAGAAATCATATATGGCGCTTTTCACTGAAATGACCTCTTCAACCCAAGTTCCATCGATGTACAAACCTCGAATCCCGTTCTTTCTTCGATTGTTCACACGCCAGGCATGAAAATAATTAGAATTATTGTCTCCATCTCGTATTCACTTAGACCGTGATTTATGAAGTAACACCTTCTCTTTGTTCAGCTGTGCCTTTTCAAATGCACCCAACAATGCTGTTTCTGCAAGATAGTTGATTGCAACAATGGCCCGTTTTCTACCTCCTAGTCAAAAAATTTCTGCTATTGAATTGAGGACTCAATCTTACGGTCTACATGCCCAAAAGTTTGTACATACCTCAAGCTTGGTCCTCAATACTCGTAATTTATGATGCAGAATATACTCTTTTGAGAATTTCACCTCCAAAGCACTCCATTCTGAGTTCACCAACTCTCTAAAACCCAAGGCATCATTCCAGAAATCTAGTGTATTCAAGGCCTTCGGCCCTAGTTAACGTCCTCTTCTTTGAGCAAAATTGGGCAATCCGAGACCGTACGGTTAAGGGCATGCTGATATAAAGCTGTCCACTTTTGCATCAAAGCCTCCGATAACAAGAATTTTGTCCAACTTGCTACTAGTTGTTCCTCTTCCCGAGTAACATGTGAACTGTCGCTGCTGCAATGGTAGATCAACGAGCTTTGATTCTAAAATAAATTCCTCAAAATCTCTCACTTCTCGCAGTTCAGGCGGTGAGGCACTACTGCGTCCATCCTCATGCCGGACTGCATTAAAGTTGCTAACGAGACAATACTTGTCATTAGGTTGTGCTGCAATTAGGCTGGTGAATCGACTCCATAAATCTCTTTTTTCAATAGTAGGGGCCGGAGCATAGATGCTATATATGGTAATAGGGATACCGTCATTACCAACAACAGGATTGTTTCATAACTTATGTGAAACGACGCACATAAGTTATTAAAAGACGCTCACTGTTTGATGCTAACACTCCTAAAAAAACATACCATCATGCCTGAATTGTTAAGAAATGAATGTACTATCCGAGTTCCGAACGAATGGATTGTTATGAAATGAAAGTTGTCACTGGCTCGACACATTTGTTAGATGTTGGAGCCGCATGCCTGAATAGTTACCAAGTTGAATGTACTGAGAAACTGCCATTTAATTCTAGCTCACATATGGGAATGTCTTTGGACTTGGATCCCGGGATCATGATTACTTCTCTACCAAGCCTGGGAAGTTTGAGAGAAGTTCCTCTAGGACCCTGCTATTCCAAGTCTCATTAGATGACATTTGTTTAATAATAACTTCTGGGAACCTTACCGTTATTACCTCTCCAAAAATGAGTTCACCAAGCCATTTGTCCCAGTAGAAGTTTAAGTATTCCACTCCTAACTTCCATCACATGTTGTGGTTCATTATTCCTTGAACTAAGATTAGCCTTTTCCAAATGTGTGAATTTGAAGGCTTTGCTGTAGCTTATGCAATCTAAGTGGAATTACAGTATTTATTTCTCATAAACAGGGCCCATTTGTTTCTTGTAAGACATTTTTTTTAATGTCTTACAAGAATTTGAAGACCTCACATAAGAGGTATACGAAAATACAAGAATTATGGCCACAAAGCACAATAGCTTAATAGATTGTCCTAGAGTTTTTGTTTTTGTGTACCTGCAAAATTCATAGCCAACAAATATTGATAGGAATACATAACTACCAGGTTTTTTGTTGCTTCTGCTTCTGTTGGTGCTAACAAACCTTCTGAAATGCTGGAGCCATTCCCATGTGTTGCTGCTGTTACCATTATTGTGGCTAACTGAGTCAGTATTCGCTATCCTTTTATACGACCGGTGCAGCTTGTACTCTGTGTGTTGGGAGTCTGTTTGCGGAGTGATCTTCATGCGATAGGGCCTGTGATGATAGGATATCTCTTTCTATCAGCTTGTTGATTTCTGGCGAGATATTGGTGGCATTGAAAGTTTTGTTTCCTTCTATAGCCCCTAGTCTGGCAAGTAAAATTGTCACACCATTTGCTTCCTTCCTGCACATACTTGAAGAAGGGATCATATAGTCTTCCATAATTCGCCTAATCTGAGATACCTGCAGCTTTATCCTCCAATGGTTGGCGCTCTATATGGCTTGGATTAGCTATATAGAGTCAGATTCTATTACAAATGAGCCTTCCTGCATGGATGAGAGAGTCTGTATGCTATGATAAAGTGTATCTGCATCTGCTGATAAACTGCATTCGCTGCATAGTTTCCAACTTGTTGCTGCAACCAAGTCTCTTGTTGCATTCCTAATCACCATACCCCCACCTGCAATGCCTGTGGTCTACGAGAAAACACCAGATATATTTACTTTTAACCTCATGGTTTGTGGTGGATTCCAGCATTTGATTCTGACTGGTTGTTAGGACTGCTGTTTCACCGTTCTGATACCCAGGATTTGCAGTCTGATAAACTGCATAGTTTGCTAGTTTTTGCATACCGTTCTGATAAACTGCATTCGCTGCATAGTTTGCTAGTTTTTGCAGCAGCCGCGAGGATTGCATGGGGATATCTTCGAATCTGGCTTTGCACCTATGTGTCCAGAGCATCCATAGAATAAGGTTAGATATAATTTTATGCACATAACTCAATACCTTACTCCCTGAGATGATCCTCCATTGTTGTAGCCTTTGAGACAGTGACTGATTTAAGTGTGGCACTCCCAGGATTAACTCAAAGTATGACCAGACTTCTCGTGATGTTTCACTCTCAGATAAGAGATGGGATATTATTTCTTCTCTGTGTTCTATGCTGCAGCAAGTGCATATCGAAGGAAGATAAATTCCTTTAGTCTGCAATGATGTGTATACAACTAGTATACCATGCTCCACCTTCCATGCGTGAAAACTGATTTTCAACGGAAGAGATTCATCCCAGTAAGCCTTGAATCTGCCAGATCGCGTCCCTTTATGTCTGAATAGTTCCCAGGATGACTTGAGAGTGAACTAACCATCCAGAGAAGGCTCCCATACAATTGAATCCCTATGTTTACTTCTTTGCAACCTCATTATTTCTTCCACTAATTTTTGTAAGTTTGGCAGTAGATTGTTGAGCACCCCTCTGTGCCGATTCAGGCCTATTGATAACTGTGCAATGGTGATATTTGGTAATCGAAACGTAAGCACATCACCTAAAATCAGATTCCCGAACCATTTATCTCACCAGAAGCGTATGTGTCATAAACTGCGCCCATAGAGATGTGCACAGTATTTTGATTATTCTTCAAGCACGATAAATTGTACTGAAAAATAAGTAGCTACTTAAGTTATTTTTTAATTTCTTCATGCTTGTAAAAATATTTTATTTTTTAATTTAAAAGGTTCATTTCCCTATTATGGGTTTGGGCACAAGTAATAAGCTAATTTCACAAAAAGAAGAAGCCAATTTCAATACAAAACTATTTGAGGAGGTCATACGGGCATATCAAAGATTTTGAAAGTCACGTATTTATCTCCTAAAAAAACTAAAAAAACATTTGGTCTTTATTTTTTATCTCCTAAGGCCCAGTTTACTGCATGAGATCCGGTGTGATTAGGGTAGTTATTGCCTTCCTTAACTATTTTTGAAACTGTTTACTTCCGTTTTGATTCGGAGCATTTTTTGGTCAAACTACCCAAATCAACCACATTTTCCATACAGGTGAATTTGGATCGTTAAGTGTATCCCTCAAAATATGTGTGATTTGGGGAGTTGAAGAAATATTTTCGTCGCTCAAGTCTAAAACACCCTCGAGACTTCACTACGCCAAAACAATCGACCTTGGATTTCTTCTCCCACTCGTCGCCGAAAAATCATCCGCTAACAGAGAACCCTAGTTCTCCACCTCCTGGAATTTTGCCCACAATCAAACATTCTCATCCGAACATGATGCCACGGAAGGTAAATCACTTAACCCTAGTTCTGTATTTTCTCGAACACCCAATTTATGAAAGATTTGCATGAACACTTGTCTGTTGCTTAATAAATTCGTTCTTAATTTGTCAAATTTCTTGCTTTCTGTTGAAATTTATTCCGTAAATTACTGCATTTGCGTGGTTCGCCGAAACTTGTTTGTTCTTTCAGTATCGTTGTTAGGGTTTAGGCTTAAGTATTTATACTGTATCGTTTTGTGGTTTAATTTAGTATTCAATATCATTTTGTGTCTTATGATATTCGGTATCGTTTTGGGTGTGGGATCTATTCAGTATTGTTTTTTGTGGTTTCTTTCTAAATTTTGTCTGCAATTTGCAGGTGAAAAAAGGAAACTTTAAAACTCCTAGAAGCAAAGGTAAAGCAGTTGCGCCTACAGAATCACCCGACCCAATGGAGGTATGCCTGAGTTCGGAGCCTGATTTCCAAAATAACTCCCCGTATGTGCTTGGAAGGCGTCCGAGGTCAAACGTGGATAATATTGAAGACCCTTTAGATATCAAATTTGAGTATGCTGCAGCAAATGGTGAACCAAGGCTGAGGAAGAATAGCAAGATGAAAGACCCACAAAAGCCACTAAAAACAACGTCAATAGCCAAAGTGTAGCTGAAGGTCCAACTGTAGCTGAAGGTCCAACTGTAGCTGAAGGTCCAAGTGTAGCTGAAGTTCCAAGTCGAGGGATGGCTAAGGCTAAGGGGAAGAAGCATGTCTGGCTAAAATCTGAGGAAGATGCGTTGATAGATACTGCAAAGTAGCTTGTAAAGGAAGGAATGCGGAGTCAAGGAGGTTTCAAGCCTGGTTTCCTTATCTCATGCACTGAAGGGATTTGCAGGAGGGTCCCAAGGAGCAGTATTACGCCTAATCCACACGTGAAATCAACACTTCACGTGTGGAAGAAGACCTACGACCTTATCATGGACTTTATGGGCATGAGCGGGGTTTCAGTTGACCCTACGACGCATCAAGTTGTTGTGGAGGACGCTTCAATGTGGGATGGAATCATCAGGGTATGCTTTTGTTTCTGTGGTAGCTTATGCTTATGTTTATGTAGTTTATGCTTATGTTTATGTTTCAGTAGCTTATGTATATGTTTCTGTTTCTGTAGCTTAAGTTTACGTTTCTGTAGCTTATGTTTCTATTTATGTTTGTAGACCAATTCAGACTTTAGGGCGTTAAGGGGAAAACAATTTCCCCTATACGACGATTGGTGTGAGATTTTCGAAAAGGACAGGGCGACAGAGGGGGTATGCCAGGGACTCCGGTGACATTGCAGAGATGGATGACACGGTCGAAGAGTCTGATGAGGTGCGCGGTAGCAACGACGATACTCCTAGGGCTAAGAGGAACAGAGGGAAACGTCCCATGGTAGCGGAGGAGGAGAAGACCAAGTGTTATTCAGAGATTAGGTCATTTGTCCACACCCTACAGACTCCCGTGGATCCATCTTTGGATATAGCGAAGCGGCTGATGGAGGAGCTGAAGCCCTTTGAAAATATCTATAACTTATGGACGCGGAGTGCTATCGTATCCCACTTCTCCGACAACACTTCTTCCCGACAGATGTGGATGATTCTTGAGCCGGACACACATGAAGAGTGGCTTGAATATCTCGTTGACCAAATCAATTGCAAAAAGAAGAAGATTTCTCCAAAGGGAAAGGGAAGGGGGAAGTGAAATTTTGACAAACTTGCTTGCTGTTGAATGCATGTTTTTGGTACTCATCTTTGAACTTGTCTTGTTGCGTTTTTAACTTGCGTAGATCTCCTGATTTTTGTGTATGAACATTTTGAAGCTGCGGTACGAACGGTTTAAGATGAATTTGGTACGAACTATGGTTCTGGTATGAACATTTTGAAGCTTGAAATGCAAAACAGAGGCATTCGATTCTGTGTTTTTTGGGTATGTTGTTTATTTTCTTGAAATCTTATTTACATCGATTGAAATTGATAACATGTGGAGATAGATTGTATTTCAAAACAGAGGTATTTTGGTATTTTCACATCATTTAATTGTTCCATCAACCCGAATCCACCTCAAAGTAAACACACGAAACCATAACCAACTCTATCAAAATCAACACCGAAAATCTGTTTACTGCATTTGACATTGATTTGGCTAACTATCCTAATCAAAATTCACCTGAAAATGATTTTTGAACAGTAAACGGGGACTAAGTTTTATTTTTTGATTAGTTTTGGTTCGCTGCAACGATGACTGCAAAACTTCTAAAGGAAGCAAGTGTAGCTCAACATGGGAATTGGGTGAAAAATGAGTGAGAATGGAAATGGGCTTGGAGAATGGATCTTTTTGAATTGGAAAAATAGGAACTTGTTCTCTTAATTGATGTGTTATCTGATATCTCCTTACAGGTGCATGCTGATGATGTCTAGAAATGTAAACACAGTGCTTCAGGTTATTATGAAATCAGAATAGCTCCTCACTTCATCAGACAAAACCACGGGCTGGAAGACATCTCAACAACTGAATTGGAGAGGTTTACATTGCTATGGAACAAGTTCATTCCAAAAAAAGTCTCAATTTTCAACTGGAGACTACAAAGAAGAAGGCTGCCAACACTTCTCAATCTGCAGAACAGGAACATTCTGCATGTAGAATCCTCAAATCTCTACATTTTATGCAACTCAGAAACAAAGACAGAAGACCACATACTCAGGAGCTGCATGACTGCTAAAGAACTATGGAGCAAACTGTTCTCATGGTTGGAAATTTCTGTGCTGGGTGAGGTAAGTCTGGAGATATTTATTGCTTGTAAATCAAGCGGGATTCAAAGAGATATATGGATCATGTTCTGGTCGGCTACCACATGGATTCTATGGACAGCCCGAAATCAGAAGCACTTCAACAACATGACCCCTGATACAGAAATCCAAATGAGTAAGCTTCAAAATGTAACCTGGCATTGGATAAAGAGTAAAGCTAAACCTGATTTCGTATACTTGACCTCAGCATGGATCATGAATCCTAGATCGTGCTTAGTAGGATGCTCATAATTTTTGCCTGCTTAGAAGTACTTGTAAATGTAAAACTGTTTTTTGGTGATATAAAGTTTGCTTAACAAAAAATAAACGATGACTGCAAAACTAGTCATATATTTTATTTTCAGCGATCGAAAGTGACCAAAAGATTAGGCTTTAGGATTTTGTACCTTAAATCTATCGTCGCCAAAAATACTAAAAAACTATTAAATGACTATTTTAAGTTGCATCAGCGTTTTCAATAATACTCTCAACTATGAATGTTTAGTAGCAGTCCCTAACCATATTCAGAATGAGAATTCTGAAACCGATCTCAATTTTTTGTATTTACATAGCAGCATAGTATTTCCAATAATACTCTCAACTAACCTGATTATCTGCACTGACGTCTAAGACTCTAGATTAAGCTTGACCACGTACGTTAACTCAAACCTATTAATCGGCGAGCTCAACAAAATAACACCCCACCGAATGATTTTGTTAAATACTTATTTAAGTTGAAAAATAGCTCAAAAATAGTTATGTCCCGAAAATTGACCCTGGCCGTCGGATGGAGATTCGACGGCCAGGATCAAAGCTATCATTTAATGATAAATCATTCGACGGCCAGGATCAAAGCTATCATTTAATGATAAATCTCGCGGGTTAATGTCGGTTCAGAGCGGGTTAGAAGTCTTCCCTCATTGTGATGTTGAACCGTGATGACGGGAGAAACCGATTGCAGTGGCAAAGAGTTATGCTATCCCATGGGTCCCGCGCAATGAAATTGCAAAAGATTGTTGTTAATTGTTATTGCAATGAAATTGCAAAAGATGAACCCATCATGAGAATCAATACGCAAACTTATTTGGTTTTCGCATGGGGGGACGACGATGGTAAGATAACGGGGGACGGGGAGATGGAGATGGCGAGAGCGGAGGTGTTGCTAGCATGATTTTGGTTGTTCCATTCGATTTTTGTCCGGCCTTGTGCTTTTAAGAGACGATACCTGTACATTCATCAGCTACAACGTCCAAGGGAGGACCACATCCGAACGGACCCATTTGCAGGAGATATAGTGCAATTTATCTGAAAAACGAGAACTTATCGAAAATCCTTAAACGCTGTATCGTGGCTATCACCACTGCCTTGAAAGCGAATTCGGCACAACCGTGGTGCTAATTGTACGAATGCTGGTCGCTCACGAAGGTTCACACAGCAACTCCCGAACACGTGCACTCATGGCCGGAAGGTGGAGAAGACACCAACCTTTGCTCGAACAGGAACTTCGAGGGAAGAATAATTTTTCGTGTAGCAGACTGCTCTGTTCACTGTGTGTTTAACCATAAGAGACAACCATATTTATAGATGAGAATTACAAGAGTTTGTTTCTCAATTAAACACGATCTCTTAGAGTCCCACACATTTCTGGAAATCCCGAAAACGCGTACACGTCTTAGCCCACGAAAAATACTTCTTTCTTTGCAAGTTAGAGAGACCCAAAAATTTATTTATGCACAAAATAAATTTTCCATCACCCAAAAAGATAAGATGGCGCACAAGAGGGTAACCCGCGGCACGGACACACACGCGAAACCGGACCGGGCCAAGTGGGCATGCGTGTGGGCCAGATCAGACCAAACTGGGCCGGGCGGTGGCGGCGGCGCGCGTGTGGGTCAAGCCCATCTCCACAACAACTCTATATAAACCCATAGGAGGGTAAATGTATTTAAACTCATCTATTCTTTTGTCTCTAACCAGTATGGGTTTGGGGTGGGTGCAGTGAGGTAACTCACTGCATAGTATGCAGTGTCCATGTGGCACTACGGGATTGGTGTGGCAGGTGGGCCGATGTTTAATAATTTTGTGCGGGCCCGCTGATCGATAAATCCTGCCCACGAGAGCACTGTATAGTATTAAGTGAGTTAATCACTATATACTCCCCAATTCCAACCGGTATGGGACAAGTTCATAGCCTTTTTCCAAGGCATTCACCCTACAATCCCCCACAAATGACTTGGAAAGTCGTTCTCTGAGCAAGGAAGAGTCATATACTTAAATGTCAATATCTTTCAATTTGAATTGACAAGTCGTGAGGTGCGATTACAACACTGGCCCAGTGAGTGATTGAACTATATTTGAACTCTTGAACTCATGGGTGAACTAAGTCTTGAACTCATTTGGGCTCGGGTGACTAATCGCACATCACGTATATGACTCTTTAGGTGTACATACTCTGCGATACTGCTTCTTGCGCTTTATTTTTTGGGCCTATGCACGTACCTTCATTTCATGAATGATCTAGAAGGATGCACTAGCATCTTTCATAGAAGACGGTCAACCTTCACATCAACTTAGGTGACTCACTCGCCCCCACATTTTGAGGGGAGTCATTAAGAGCCTTAGCTCATCCTTTCATTTCACAATAGTGCTCTCCACCTCCACGTGTGGGAAGAGACGAATAATACCATTTACTAGTTGCATCTACAGACGCGCATCCACCCTCAGCTTCCCTAGTATCCAGAGGCCGGGAAATGCTACCAGTTGCATCCCCCGATGCATATCCATCCTTTACCTCCCTGATATGCGGAAGCCGGAAAATACTACCCGTTACATCCTACGATGCATATCCACCCACAACCTCCCTGATATGCAGAGACCGGAAAATACTACCAGTTGCATCCCCCGATGTGTATCCACCCTCAATCTCCCTGGTACACAGAGGCCAAAAAATACTAAGTACAACTCTTGATCTCCACTCATGAGGAAAGCCGACTCCATCACAATATGATTGTTCATTCTCATCTAGATCCATCGAGTCCATCTGAACCGAACTACCCAGTACATGGGCTATGGATCCTCACGAAAACAATCAACTCAAGTTATGCACATGATTCCATAATAGTAAAGTGAAAAATTTCCACGCACGAAAACGCAAAATGGGAATCAATCACCAAATACATAACTCATAAATTGCACGAAAAAGGAAAAAAGTAGATCAATAAATAATCAGAAAATATTACAATTCCTGATTTGCAGCCTGTAGTCCTATTCCTCTAGCTGAGTCGAGAACCACTCTTCTCGATAATCCTTCCGTGAAGGGATCCACCAGATTTTTCTCGGATCTCACGAACTCCAAGGCAAATACTCCATTTTTTAGAGTTGCTTTATAACTCCATGTCACAGCTGGATATGCCTCTTCTTTCCATTGTAGACACTACTCTTAGCCACTCCAATGGCTGCCTGTGAATCACAATGAATAGACATCGGGGGAGTCTTTTCCCCACACATCGGCAGGTCAGCAGTAGATTTCTCAGCCATTCTACCTCTTGTCCAGCTAACTCAAGTGCAATCAGTTCTGACTCCATGCCAGACCTAGCAATGCATGTCTGTTTCGCAGACTTCAAAGATACAGCTCCTCCTGCAAGCGTGAATACATATCCACTGGAGGAGCTTACTTCATCATTGTCTGCAACCCAGTTTGCATCACAATATCCTTCTAGTGCTTTAGGAAAACGACTATAGTGCAAGTGCTAGTCCATGGTATCTCTCAAATACCTAAGCAAACGTCGAAGAGCAATCTAATGATCAGCACTAGGACAATGAGTATATCGACTCCATCTGCTTACTGCATAAGCAATATCAGTACATGTGTAGTTCATAAGGAACATAACACTTCCTATAACCCTTGCATATTCTTCTTGAGATACTGCGGGCCCAAGTTCTTTATCACACGAACAGATGAGTCATATGGAGTCCGCACAGGCTCAACCTCATAGTTATCAAATCTTTTGAGCACCTTTTCAAAATAATGTGTTTGACTCAAAGTAATCCCATTCGGGATCCTTCCGATCTTTATCCCTAGAATGACATCTGTCTCTCCCAAATCCTTTATCTCAAACTTGGATAATAAGAACTTCTTCGTTGCATTTATTGCATCCATACTTTTATTGAAGATCAACATATCATCAACATAGAGACATATGACAACATAGTCTGATCCAAACATTTTCGAGTAAACACATGTGTCAGAGGCATTTACTACGTACCCATCACCAATCATGCTAGAATTGAACTTTTCATTCCATTGTAAAGGTGCTTGTTTCAACCCATAAAGAGATTTCAAAAGCTTAAATACTTTGTTTTCCTGTTCTTCGACCACAAACCCTTTCGGTTGACTCATGTAGATCTCCTCATTCAGATCTACATTTAGAAAGGCTGTCTTGACGTCCATCTGATGTATAAGAAGATCATGCAGGGAAGCCAGAGCAATCAATATCCTAATCGTTCCAACCTTCGTCACGGTAGAAACAGTATCGAAAAAGTCAATCCCCTTTTTCTGGGTTAACCCTCTTGTTACCAGTCTTACCTTGAACCGCTCAATCGAACCATCAGGTCTCATTTTCTTCTTAAAGATCTACTTACATGTAATAGGCTTGCATCCTTTAGGTAACTCAACCAATTTCCAAGTTACATTTTCAATCAAGGAGTCAAGCTCACTCTTTATTGCCTCCCTCCAGAAACTAGCATCCACGGAATGAATAGCTCCATCATAAGTCCGAAGATCATATCGATAATGAAGGCACACAGTTGCACACTTGAGGAGTCAGATACTTCTGCCTCACTCAAATAGGAGGTAACAAAGTCAAGTCCAAAACTGGTTTCAATTCTTTGCCTCTTACTTCTTCTGGCTTCGTCGACAGGTGGTACTTGTCTAGGGACTATTGCTGATGAGCTTGGTTCATCTGATGCTCCTATAGCTGCAGGATCATGAGAGCCACGTTTTTAAAATGGGAAAATGTTCTCAAAATATTCTGCATCCCGTGATTCTGAAATAGTGCGATCACTCAAAGCCATAAATCTGTAAGCAACATTGTTTCCTGCATACACAACAAAGATGCAATCAAATTTCTTGGGTCCAATAGTAGTCTTCTTAATATCAGGGATAGGGTTTAGGGTTTTACCCTAAACCCTAAACTCTAAACCCTAAACCCACTTTTGCCAAACACCCCCACACTCGAAGATAACTCAGATTTGGCGGATATCCCTTCCACATCTCATATGGAGTCTTGTCCAACTTCTTGTGAGGTACGCGATTTAGTGTATGACATGCTGTAAGAACTGCTTCCCCCCACATGTCGTCGGATATCCCAGAGCTCAAAAGCATTGTGTTCATCATATCCTTGAGAGTTTTATTCTTTTTTTCAACTATACCATTCTGTTGAGGCGTGCGCGGAGCACTTACCTCATGCACTATCCCATTCTTCTCACAGAATTCTTTCAAAGAGACGGAACCCTAATCAGAAAGTACATTCAATACAAAAAGTCATTGGCTTAGATAGCCCTTTCCAACAAATTTCCCATTACGAGATAGAACTAACTTGTCAGCTTCAATCACTTGTTTAACTCCAGCCTTGTTAAGGAAACCTCCAGAGATTATGTTGTGACGCAGAGATGAAACATACAACACATCAGTGAGAGCAAGAGTCTTCTCTGATGTAAGCTTTAACACGACCTTTACTTTTCCAAGAACACCAGATGTACTCGAGTTTCCCATATAGCACTTTTGACCTTCCTTTGCTTCTTCAAACTCCTGAAACAGCTCTCTGTTGGTGCAGAAGTGTCTATTTGCTCCAGTGTCCAGAATCCAGTCAACCTTATTCTCTATTAGGTTGACTTTGCTTATCATTGCCACAATTGGTTCATCAGCGTCATCATCATCTTTGAGAAGATTGGCCTGAGTTGGGCGATTCTTCTTCTTGAAGTTGAGTTTGCGCTTTGGGCAGTTGTAGGCCCAATGTCCATGTGCATTGCAGAAAAAATAGATTAGCTTTGAATCGTTCTTTTGGAATCTCAGCATCTTCCTTTGTTGTTTGAAACGATCAACCACTTTCTTGTTGCCTCAAGCATCTTGGTACTTAGGGGCGATCTGTTTCAATAAAATGAGCATCAGAAAAATCAGTATAAGTGGAATCACTTTTATCCTTTAGGCGATTAGCCTCTTCAGTCCTCATATGACTAATAAGCTCTTGCAGAATCAAATTCCTCTTCTTGTGTTTCAGATGGTTTCTGTAGTCAGTCCACGATGGTGGAAATCGTTCAAGAAGTACGT
This sequence comes from Pinguicula primuliflora, assembly GCA_025802335.1. Taxonomy (NCBI): domain Eukaryota; kingdom Viridiplantae; phylum Streptophyta; class Magnoliopsida; order Lamiales; family Lentibulariaceae; genus Pinguicula; species Pinguicula primuliflora. Next base: position 10,985 of record JAOYMZ010032532.1, on the reverse strand, counting down.
TAGCTTGAAAGACCTCGCATATCTTCATCCATTCGTTGAGAACATCAGCACATAGGCTCTCATAGATATAAACTTGATCCATAATGGGCTTGTTGTCCTTCATCCTATAGGCGAGTCATTTTCCAACAACATATTTTTTCTTCCCTGCATCATCACCACCGTATTTCGTCTCCAAGGCATCCCAAATAACCTTTGCAGATTTGTGCACAACGAATATATCGAACAGATTGTTGACCATATGATTGAAGAAGTGCCCACGAACAGTCTTGTTCTTTCTTTCTAGCTTCCTTGCAGCTTGGGCGTGTTGACCAGCCTCGATCTCGTTTAGAGGACCCATAATAGCAGGCTCCGCAGGATTCATAAATACATGATCGAGATCTAGGGCTTCGAAAAATATCAACAATTTCTGAGACCAGCGCTTAAAATTACTACCATCCAGAGGTTCTAGTTTCGACAAATCAGGAACTGAATTGGAACTATAAGCCATGATAAATTGCAATATGTAATTCACTTTCAAATTGTAGGAGATATACTGCAATTTATCTGAAAAATAAAAACTTATCGAAAATCCTTAAACGATGTGCCGTGGCCGTCACCACTGTCTTGAAAGCGAATTTGGCACAACCATGGTGCTAATTGTACGAACGCCGGTCGCTCTCAAAGGTTCACACAGCAACTCCCGAACACGTGCACGTGTGGCCGGAAGGTGGAGAAGACACCAACCTTTTCTCGAACAGGAACTTGGAGAGAAGAATGATTTTTCGTGTAGCAGGCTGCTCTGTTCACTGTGTGTTTAACCCTAAGAGACAACCATATTTATAGATGGGAATTACAAGAGTTTGTTTCCCACTCAAACACGATCTTTTAGAGTCCCACACGTTTTCGGAATCTCGAAAACACGTACACATCTTAGCCCGCGAAAAATAGTTCTTTCTTTGCAAGTTAGAGAGACCAAAAAATTTATTTATGCACAAAATAAATTTTTCATTACCCAAAAAGATAAGATGACCCACAAGAGGGTAACCCGTGGCGTGCACACACACGCGCGACCGGACAGGGCGGGGCGGCGGCGCGCGTGTGGATTAAGCCCATCTCCTCAAGAACTCTACATAAATTCATAAGAGGGTAAATGTATTTAAACTTATTTATTTTTTTGTCTTTAACCGGTATGGGACAAGGTGATAGTCTTTTTTCCAAGGCATTCACCCTACACCATTAACCGTGACATTTATCATTAAATGATAGCTTTGATCCTCGTATTCGGATCTCCATCCTACGGCCAGGATCAATTTTTGGGACATAACTACTTTTACTCGGGAGGCCGTGCTTACTGCCGGGAGGTGAAAATTCTCGTGTAATATATGCATTAGAAAATCAGTTTGGAAAACATTTTAACCTTCATGGCTCCCTTTTCCCGTTTTGTGGTGATATTTGTTGAAAAATTGACGGTTGCTAATTATGTGAATTACAATTGAAAGGGACTTGCGTTTGGATCCATGGTACCACACTCGTGATTCCTAAAATAATATATTGTAATGTCCATATCAAGCAGGGGGGTTTCATCTCTTTCTGTAGGGTTACATATTTATGCATCTAAACGACTCTCATCTATATATTAAAAGTGATTTGGACTTGCAGGTCCTCGATCAGATTGTCTGAACTTCTCGTTTATCCAAAAATTTGAGATATCATTGGATCCCATTTCAAGAATTTCCTTCATGTGCTCTATGCTCTGTTCGAGAAGTAGGTCGCCTAGGCCGCTTATGTGCCGCCTAACCGCTAGTATATTATCCTCCGCCTTGTCCGAATTACCACTTAGGCCGCTTAAAAGCTCGCTTAAGTGGGCGAATACGCCGCTTAGGTGCTAAACGGGCCTTGGCCGCCCAGGGTCCGCCTAGCGCTTTCTCGAACACTGGTTCTATGACAGAGGATGGTTGGCTCCGGATCTAAATTCATCTTTTACAATATTAACAAGAAAGATTGATAAACCAGCTGTTCCATTTGAAACCAATTTCTTTGATAACATGGCCAAAGCAGGCTTATCCAATCGTTCCGTAAAAACCTTCCTCTTCAGTCGCCAACCTGGTTCATCAGCAACACAAGAGCTATACATCGAGTACTCGCTCAATCCCAACTAGTATGTATCGATGCCAGACTCAATCTCCTCTAGACGGCGGATAAGGTGGCTCTCGGTTTACCCACACAACTCCACCTCACTGCACCCGGGGGATGATGAGGGGCGGACGGGTCAGATAATTCTTGAGTTATGATTCTACATCAACTACTAGAGCAGCTTGGAGAGTGTCTTTCAATAACAACAGACTTTTTGTAATGTGCCAAGCAAAGTGTCTATTTGGCGGTAACTCTACAACTGCCCCATCCGTTTGAAATATTACGCCAAGAAGTTCTATAATTTTAGTAATATGCCAAGAACAATAAAGTGGAAGATTTCACTTTAGCAGAAAAGGATCATGACCTCTAACTGATTTGGACTTAAAATCCCGTATTAATTTTGGATGACTTTGGGCATGTGAATTCTACTTTATGTCAACATACTTCTTATATATTAAATTTCGTCTGATAATGATATGTTCACTAAAATGTTTTTACAAAACGTTACTCGATTAATTTTGAGCTCGTCGTGCAGATCCAATTCTAGAACTGATTAAAAATTTTGATTTCAACAATTCTTCTGCCAGTGACGGATTCTTAAATTTTTGGAGGTAAAATATTATTTAATAATAGAAACTGTAACAAAATAGAAATTTAACATTTTTTAAAACTTTTTATTAGGTAGAAAATGTAAGTTTACAAAACATAAAGTTACAAAATTTTGTAAAACTTAAAAAAAAAACTAGTTTTACAGTAAAATTTATAAAATTAATAAAACTTTTCACATACAAAATTTTATAAATTTTTAATATGTAGTAATTTTAAATGTATGTGATTTTTATTTTGTAAAAGTAACATTCAGTTCGTCATAAAATAAAATCAATATAAAATTGGATTAAAAAAGGTACAAAGGGACATCAATATGCTTTTGGCCAGTCCAGTCTATTCTGTTCTATAAAAGACAAAGACACATCCAAGAAAGTTGATCCCCCACTTTTGTTACTCCCAACCCGAGAAGTTCTGCAAACCAAAAATGGCGTTTGCTTCTGCTCTACTCACTGTTCTCATATTCCTAACCTACTTTATCATACGCCGGAAATTCAAGAAAGCTCCCAGTCACGGCTTCAGAACGTTCCCACTCGTGGGCGCACTCCCAGATTTAATCCTCAACCGACACCACTTCCTGGACTGGGCCACCGGTATCTTGGCCGGATGTCCGGCCAATACCGCCACCTTCCGCCGTTACGGAAAGGTTCACGGCGTCATCACGGCGAACCCAGAAGTCGTCGAGCATATCGTCAAGGTAAAATTCGAAAACTACCCGAAAGGACATCTGTTTAGGGGTCTCTTGGCGGATTTTCTCGGCACGGGCATCTTCAACGCGGATGATGAATTGTGGAGGATTCAGCGGAAAACGGCGAGTTATGAGTTCAATACAAAGTCCCTGAGGAATTTCGTGCTTGAGAACGCAACATTTGAGCTCAAAGAAAGGCTGATTCCGGTTCTGGAGGCCGCGTCAAAGGCTGACGACAGGGTCCTGGATCTTCAGGACGTTCTTGAAAGATTCACCTTCGACAACATTTGTAAAGTTGCTTTCAATTATGATCCGGGTTGTCTCGGAGGAGATGGGAGTATGGGGGCTGAATTCATGAAGGCTTTTGATAATGCTGCCACTCTCAGTGTGGGGAGATTCTTGACTGCTTTTCAATTCTCGATAGCAATAAAGAAGTTTTTGAATGTGGGATCTGAGAGGAAACTGCGTGAATCCATCGCAATCGTGCACAAATTTTCTGAAAAGATCATACAAAAGAGACTGGAGGAGGAGAATTCTGAGAAAAAAGATGAAGACTTACTGTCCAGATTCATAGGTAAGGATGATAACTCTGCACAACATCTTCGAGATATTGTCATCAGTTTCATCCTAGCAGGCAGGGACACCACATCCGCTGCTCTTACCTGGTTCTTTTGGTTGCTGTCCTCAAGGCCAGACGTGGAGGGACGAATTCTGCAGGAACTGGACACCATTCGGCACAAAAATGGGAAATCAATAGTTGGTGATATCTACACATTTGAAGAGCTCCGTGAAATGCACTATCTTCATGCCGCAATTTCAGAGTCCATGAGGTTGTATCCACCAGTGCCAGCGGAGACCAAGTTCTGCAAAGAAGATGATATTTTGCCAGATGGGACTTTTATTGGCAAGGACTGGTTCATCTCGTACTACGCATATGCCATGGGAAGAATGGTAAGTGTTTGGGGTAAGGACTGTTTGGAATATAAGCCTGAAAGGTGGATTGAAGATGGGATTTTCAAACAAGTCAGCCCCTTCAAGTATACGGCTTTCCATGCCGGCCCGAGGATGTGTCTTGGTAAGGACATGGCCTATATTCAGATGAAATCCGTTGCTGCCAGTGTCTTGGAAAGGTTCTCCATAGATGTGGCGTTTGACAAGGGGAAGTCACCTGAGCAGTTGATGTCTTTGACTCTGAGGATGAAAGGTGGATTGCCTGTGAGAGTGAAGGAAAGAGCTCTCTCTCATTGAACATGTTTGGAACAACCGAAAACAAAGTGCTGGTTGTTTGTTGGATGCTGTGGTATTGTGTTACATTTGCCTAAAGGCCTAAGGGGGGGTGTCTTGTGAAAACTGTCGTTTGTTGTGCATACTTTGTGCATATGTCTTGCCAGTCCTGTTTGCTATGTGGCTAGCTACTGTTTCAGATCCATATATGTGTGTCTGTGTAATGAATATGCCAGTCGACACGAAAGAAGGGATGATTCCAGTTGGGTTGGGCTAATGTGTGATGCTGTGGACTATGTAGAAGTAATGTGGACTACCAGCTACACTAAATAAATTGGTTACCCAAAAATAGATTGATTTATATTTATATTATATTGTTAATTCGGATGAGATAATATTTACCACTGTTCTAATAATTGTGCCTAATCATTGTGAGATCACCTTCCACCCTATCTAAATGTGTAGGTTTTGTCAATTAGGGAGGTGTTTGTAAGTTCTTATACTGATGTAGAAGTAGTTTATCAAAAGCTTTTCTGGAAAAAAGAACTTTCATTAAAAAACTGAAAAGTTTTTACAAAATATATTTGTCTACAACAAAAGTCAAAGTACAGTGTTTGCATATTATTAATTTAAAAGTTACTTTTATAATATAAATATAACAAATGACAAAAATATCATCCGTATTGAATTGTTTAAGAGGGTAAAGATGTCTTAAATTTAATATTTTAAGTATTTACAAAAATGTCACTGCGAAAAACACTCCAAAAGCAAGTCCAGAGATGCTTCTGACTTATAGGCTTTTTCGACTTCCCTACCGCAAAAGTCAAATGTCAAATGGTAAAAATAAAATTTTGCAAACAGTCCAAACTTACTTTTAAATCGATAAAAGTCAAAAGTGTGGAATTTGCAAATACTCCTTTAAATTGCTTATATAAGCGCCTAGGCGTTGCGCGATCCCTAAACCCTTTCACCCTAAAGGTTAAGTAGTCATTTATATTCATCGTTGGGACCGCAAGAAAGCATGAAACTTTCAATCACTAACGCATATACTTTCCATCCGTGCGACCGATTTCAACAACGGCCAGTGTTAGATCACCAAATTCAAAAATGGTATGTAATTGGGTATATAGGGTTGGGTATAAGATCTTGACTCCTCTCTCAAATGTTTTAGAGATTCGAATATTTATAACTCAATTAGCCGAATATTTATAACTCAATTAACTTCGGAAACTCTAATCAAATCATTTGTGTTTGGTCCACTCAGCGTCTTTTATTAAATATTAACACACTCTTTCAAAGAGCCACTAGTTATTAAATATTAACACACTCTTTCAAAGAGCCACTATACTATCCTCATCCTTATATATTTAATTACATAGCTACTTTTTTAATGGGGTGATCTAGTATTATTCATTGTTGAAATTAGTTGCACCGATGAAAAATTTATGTATAAAAGACTAAAAGCCTCATGCTCCATCATGATTCCAACGACTCTCTCACCGAAAATTTCGTTTTATCTTTTCCCCTAAGGTTAAGTAGTCCTTTATATTCGTCGTTGGGACCGCAAGAAAGCATTAAACTTTCAATCACTAACGCATATACTTTCCATCGGTGCGACCAATTTCGACAACGACCAGTATTAGATCACCCAATTGAAAAGGGGTATGTAATTGGGTATATTGGGTTGGGTATAGGATCCTTACTCCTCTCTCAAATGTTTTAGAGATTTGAATATTTATAACTCAATTAGCCGAATATTTATAACTCAATTAACCTCGAAAACCCTAATCAAATTATTTGTATTTGGTCCACTCAACGTCTTTTATTAATTATTAACACACTCTTTCGCCTTCCAAAAAAAAACACTCTTTCAAAGAGTAACTAGTTATTAAATATTAACATATTCTTTCAAAGAGCCACAATACTATCCTCATCCTTATATATTTAATTATATACCTAATTTTTTTAATGGGGTGATCTAGTATTATTCATTGTTGAAATTGGTTGCACCGATGAAAAATTTATGTATAAAAGACTAAAAGCCTCATGCTCCAGCATGATTTCAACGACTCCCTCACCGAAAATTTCGTTATATCTTTTCCCCTAAGGTTAAGTAATCCTTTCTATTTGTCGCTGGGATAGCAAGAAAGCATGAAACTTTCGATCACTAACGTATATACTTTCCATCGGTGGACCAATTTCGACAACGGTCAGTGTTAGATCGCCCAATTGAAAAAGGATATGTAATTGGATATATAGGACTGGGTATAGATTCCTTACTCCTCTCTCAAATGTTTTAGAGATTCGAATATTTATAACTCAATTAGCCGAATATTTATATCTCAATTAACCTCGAAAACTCTAATCAAATCAATTGTTTTTGATCCAATCAGCGTCTTTTATTAAATATTAACACACTCTTTTAAAGGGCAACTAGTTATTAAATATTAACACACTCTTTCAAAGAGCCACTATACTATCCTCATCCTTATATATTTAATTACATACCTATTTTTTTTACTTACCCAAAAAAAACATACCTAATTTTTTAATAGGGTGATCTAGTATTATTCATTGTCGAAATTGGTTGCACTGATGAAAGATTCATGTATAAAAGACTAAAAGCCTCTTGCTTCATCACGATTCCAACGACTCTCTCACCGAATATTTCGTTATATCTTTTCCCTTAAGGTTAAGTAGTCCTTTATATTCGTCACTGGGACCGCAAGAAAGCATGAAATTTTCGATCACTAACGTATATACTTTCCATCGGTGCGACCAATTTCGACAACGGTCAGTGTTAGATCGCCCAATTGAAAAAGGATATGTAATTGGGTATATAAGGCTGGGTATAAGATCCTTACTCCTCTCTTAAATGTTTTAGAGATTCGAATATTTATAACTTAATTAGCTGAAAATTTATAACTCAATTAACCTCAGAAACTCTAATCAGATCACATGTGTTTGGTCCACTCAGCATCTCTTATTAAATATTAACACACTCTTTCAAAGAGCAACTAGTTATTAAATATTAACACACTCTTTCAAAGAGCCGCTATACTATCCTCATTCTTATATATTTAATTACATACCTAATATTTAAATGGGGTGATCTAGCATTATTCATTGTCAAAATTGGTTGTACTGTTGAAAAATTTGTATATAAAAGACTAAAAGCCCCATGCTTTATCACGATTCTAACGACTCACTCATCAAAAAATTTGTTATATCTTTTCACCTAAGGTTAAGTAATCTTTTATATTCGTCACTGGGACCGCAAGAAAACATGAAACTTTCCATCACTAACATATATACTTTCCATCGGTGCGACCAATTTTGACAACAGCCAGAGTTAGATCACCCAATTAAAAAAGGGTATGTAATTAAGTATATAAGGCTGGGTATAAGATCCTTACTCCTCTCTCAAATGTTTTAGAGATTCGAATATTTATAACTCTAACTAAATCATTTATGTAATATTAACAAATCTGATTCTAATTTAGTTGGGCGCATTAGTGTATACTTTTTTTTTCCGCATTAGTGCATACACGCGAACTAATATATAAGGAATGAGAGTTAAGCTAATAAAAAGTTTAACATCATGCTAATAGTAGAACAATCACATATGATTTATGAATATTATCTACTTCCACATACCATCAATTTACATACATGTACTTTTTAAACATCTAATTTATTCCCATATATTTGCCAAAAAAACAAAAAATATCGCGGAACCTTATTTGTCTTTTATCTAATTACTTTATGATAAACTTACCCTTTATTTATTATTTTTCTTATCTTATTTTTGATAATATAGTTTTTTTTACTTTAATAAATAGACAATAAACTTTGAGAAGTTTCAAAAGTAACTTTATGAGAAATCTATTTTTGAAAAGTAACTTTAAAAAAAAGAATTGTAAATATAGCCTAGATCATTAAAAATAAATCAAAAATTGAATATATTTAAGTTTAGTATAATAAACGCTGATACTAAACTGCCAACTAACGTAATTAAACTTATTCCCGTCATTCCCAACCATCGTTACGATTTTCCGGTCGTCAAAAAATACAAATCCACATTTTTCTTCTATTCTCTCCCATTCTAGGCTCAATTTTTTCGGAAACACATTCAAAGAGACCGAGAGCATCAACAAGCGCAACGTGAATAAGGTAGATCTAATCTGTTTTCCATTTTAGAAGGTACGTTTGATTCTGAATTCTATCTGATTTATGTACACGATTATTTAGTTCTCGGTATAGGTCATGCATTTTTGTGTGAGAATTTCAATTCCGTGATCCGAACGTTCATTCTCTGGGTTAATTCAGTCGATTTGTGGTCAAGAATGCAGGCCGCTACCTGCGTTCGGTCACCCGACACCTTATAGTCGTGATTATCGTGCTTGGTCGACTAACTCGACACCTTGATCTAATCAGTGTTCCATTTTTGAAGGTGCGTTTGATTTTGAATTCTAGCTGATTTATGGACAGAATTATTTAATTCTCGATATGGTTCATGCATTTTTGTGTGAGAATTTCAATTCCATGATCCGAACGTTCATTCTCTAGGTTAATTCAATCGATTTATGGTCAAGAATATAGGTCGTGGCCTGTATTCGGTCACCCGACACCTTGTAGTCATGATTACCGTGCTTGATCGGGTAACCCGACTCCTTGATCTATTCCGTGTTCTATGTTTTAAGGTGTATTTGATTCTGAATTCGAGCTCATTTATGGATAGGATTATTTAGTTCTCGATATGGGTCATGCATTTTTGTGTGAGAATTTCAATTCTGTGATCCGAACATTCATTCTATGGGTTAATTCAGTTGATTTGTGGTCAATAATACAGGCCGCAGCCTGCGTTCGGTCACCCGACACCTTGTAGTCGTGATTACCGTGCTTGGTCGGGTAACCCGACTCCTTGATTCTACGTATTTATATTATATGCATGGCTTTATTTTCTATTATTTGCAGATGAAGCTGAAATTATTTTATAAGATTATAAATCTTGATGAAGTAAAGGATCTTCCGGAGCTTATAGGAGTAGGCGTCAAATGTAGTTTGAGAGTTGTTCAAATCAGGAAAACCTATCGTTCGCATCTTTTTTAGATCTCGTTTACACCATATATGGTCTTAGTAGAGATACAACAGATTTAGTTTTGTAGCACAATCCCAAAAGGAAGTTCGACCATGCAGAGTCTACCATTTTCCTTCGTGATGACGACGATGTTGTGGGATTTTTAAACCAACGTGGAAACGAGGATTCAACAAGACACATCTTGAAAGTTCTTTTGCACCCAAAGGGAATGACAGAATGCACGTAGACTGGCTTCATTGTTATGCCGAGACATGAGTCCGTGGCAATTGATGTGGCAACGAGTGAGATCAAAACTAACGAACTGGTTGCACGTCAGCTCAATGTCAACGAGACAGAAGTAATGATGAACATTCAGGCCAAGTCACCTTGTATAGTTGTGTTTGCAGTAGCAATGAATCTGACACGAGATTACACAATCTTAACTCGCTAGTGCCAGACTACACAAGGGTGCATGATGAGGAAGCATGTCGCGGCATACATCTCCATGTCGTTCCCATCAATGCACTTTTGCCTCCCCCAAAGGTTCATGACAAGAAGAGAGGAGCACCAATTTCTCTGCATTCGACATCGGAAGGTGAAGCAAAAATGAAGTGCAAGAATCGCTGCCTGAAGTGCGGTGTTCTCTGACACTATGCGAAGACATGCAACAGTAGACGTGTTGATAAGGAAAACGAAACTACAAGTGGATGGCGGGAGTGAGGGCTGTAACCTACAGTCCGTATAGTACCCTTTCCAACTTTTCATTTGTATGCTGAACATTTAATTGAGATTTGAGAATAAGTATTTAGCTGTATTCATTTCATCCATGTAGTTGTGAATTCAGTTGTATTCATTACTTAATCATAATCTATTCATTAGCGTAATAATGTTCTATAATATAATTCAGCACTTCCAATATGTCGGGTATAACGCGACCTACAAGTAAAGTGAGAACTTGCGTGGTGATTCCAGATACTGCTTTTGGGCCGGGCTTCAGCCATTGTCCCCTTAGCGACTCTTTAAGTTTGACAATAATTATATATTAAATAACAGCTTGACAAACACAGCAATTGTCCTTACCTCGGACAATCGCATATATCCCGGAAGAGGCATTCGTGCTCCAACTATCCTGTAATTAGCACAACAACTGCTGTCATCTAAATTATTAGGTTGAGAAAAGCATCAGTCCTGCTCTGACGGGACGTTACGAAAATATGAATTTTAGTCCCGATCAATTAGAATCACTAAACATTCTAGTTAATGATCCGATACTCA
>JAOYMZ010032511.1:3202-16408 GCA_025802335.1 Pinguicula primuliflora | reverse complement strand
TGTAAAATATTTTAGTTTTATTTGATATCATCCATTTAATTTTAGATTTCTTTAATGTAGGAAATGCTGCAGCTCATCTTGAGAGTGTTTTAGAAAATTTAGATGATGAAGATGAGAATTAATAAACTATTATATGATGTATTTCGAGCGTATTTTAGAAGATTTATGATGTATGCTTCAAATTACGAGCGTAATTAACATTTGTTTTTTTATTTTCAAATTAGTTTCCGGGCCGGGTCGGGTCGGACCCGCCCCGCCCTGCCTCATTGCCAACCCTAGCTCGGAGGCTGCAGTTGCTTTACAGATTGGGTCACCCTCTTTGCGCAGTACCGCAGCAAAAGTTACTCCTACACGGATTTGTCTGTCACCCAACTTCTCTTTGTCCTGCAGCATCTGTTTTTGAATATTAGGTTGACGACTAGCAGGTTCATTCTTTCTCCCTTTTGCTCCATACATCACAACGTTCACATGAAGTCTATAGCCTTCGACTATTCTGCCATTTATCATAGCAGACAGTTTCTCAGCATCGACTATTCTAGCATATCTGATAAAGCCAAATTTTCTTTCATCCGCTCCCAGTTTGGTTGTTATGTAGACATCAAAGAGCTGCCCATACTCCTTAAATATGTTCGACATTCGCTGTGCATTCCAGGTATGTGGAAAGTTTTTGAAAAACAACGGTGTTAGCCTCATCCTCATCTATTTTATCCTGTTGTAGTGTAATCCACGTTGTCTCCGGTATCTACATTGGAGGGCCTAGTCGTTGGTGCACTGGCTTACTTGGGTTACCGGCATCTTAAACCATAAGAAAATGCATCACAACTGAACAAGATGTGTTAACAGAAGACAAATAAGTCATAACATGCGTTCACTACATGAACAATGGAAATCAAACCGTAAGAAAAGCAGCTAAGACAGAATCGGGTGTGAAGAAATCACCAATCATTTGCAGCGAAAGAGCATCCAACGTTTTACAACCCTAGAAGCTTCCAAATATATTCTTCCCCTAAATATAGACAACTCCTATATATATATATATATTACAATTGGCCCAATGGGCTTCATATGTATATACAAATATGCAACAGTAAAAAAAACGTATTGTATAAAGATCCAATTTTTACTTCTTCAGCTCCTCTGCCTCAACTCTGCTTCATCATTAAGTTCCTGAATTTTAACACCCCGTGCAAGATGGAAATTGGGGTGAAAGCCCAAGTCCCATCTTGGCCATAAGATGTGCAAACACCGGTAAAGATAAAGCCTTCGTGAATAAATATGCTATTTGGTGCAGTGATGGAATATATAGGGGAAGAATAAATCTATACTTGTATAAATCCCGAATGTAATGACAGTCGATCTCAATATGCTTCGTGCGTTCATCAAATACTGGGTTCGCTGTTAGGTGTAAGGCCGCTTGATTATCACAGTACAAATGTATAGGCAAGGAAATACTAACCTGGAGATCATTTAAGATGTAAGAAATCCATTGAATCTCGCATGCTGTACCAGCCAGGCTGCGATACTCAGCTTCTGCTGACGATCACAATACCACAAATTGCTTCTTTGTTTTCCATGAAAGTGTTGCATCACCTAGCTTGATAACATAGCCGCTAAGAGAACGGCGTGTGTCAGGACAAGAAGCCCAATCCACGTCACAATATCCTTTCAGAGTCATAGAATTTGTTGTTGGATAAAATAAACCAAGGTGAGGGCACCCCTTAAGATAACGCACTACATGGAGAGCAGCGTTGTAATGAGCAATGTGTGGTGACTGCAAAAATTGACTTAAATGTTGAACAGAATAACTGATATCAGGACGAGTAAAACTCAGATATAACAACCTGCCAAGAAGAGCTCGATAAGTTGAGGATTTCCCATTAATTCAGACGAATCCTCAGCTGCCAGACGGAGGCCAGGAGGTAATGGCGTCATAGCAGGCTGGGCATCTGTCAGATGTGTATCGTGCAGAATGTCTTCCACATATTTGCGATGTGTGATGTACAATCCACCAGGTGTAGGAAGCAATTCCAAGCCAAGATAATATCTTGCCTCTCCAAGATCCTTCAAGCGGAAAGTTTGATCAAGGTATGTTCGAATAGCTGCTGATTCTTTCGCAGAATTCCTAGTCAATAGGACGTCGTCCACATACACCAGTAATGCAACAAAGACATCTCCTTTAGTTAATGTGAATAGACAATTGTCATGAGCAGACTGATGAAATCCATAATCAAGCAAGCTTGATGTTAATGCTTTATTCCATTGGCGTGAAGATTGTTTCAAGCCATATGTAGATCGCTTCAATATACACACATCGCCTTGTGATCCTTCCGTATAACTAGGAGGATGGTCCATATAAATGTCTTCCTCAAGCTCTCCGTGTAAGAATGCATTGTTAATATCTAATTGTGATATTGTCCAGCCTTTGGAAACAGCCACTGCAAGTAATAGCCGTACAGTTGTATGTTTAGCAACTGGTGCAAAACTCTCTTGATAATCAAGGCCATTTTCATGTTCAACATTACATATACGATGAGAATGATTATGTTTAGCATCCAAAAACCGATCTTGAGCAGCTGGTCTTCCTTCAAAATCAAAATCTAATATATACAGTCCATTGAACTCTTTCCCTGTGGTCAACACCTCTTTGGACCTATGGTCCTGTATTAAACAATATGAGGGATAAAAGGTAAGGAAAGCATGAGATTCAAGGGCCAGTTTAGAGACCGATATCAGATTAAACTGAAATTTTGGTGTATAAAACACATTGTGCAGGATTATTCGTGCACCAAGAGTACTCTTCCCAAGCAGATTAGCATGAATTATCTCACCATCAGCCTGTTTAATGGAGATAGCAACAGGTAATCTTTTGCAGGAATTCAAGAGATTTAGATCTCTACACATGTGGCTGGTTGCACTTGTGTCGACTACCTAAGCTCCTGGTTTTATAAAAGAGGAAACAGATAATGCACGTAAAAAGGATTTACCAGTATGCTCGGATCCCCCAAGATCCATTGGTCCCATAGTGTTGGCTCCAAAATTAATGGCATCCATTAGTGCTTCAAGTTGGAGGCTCTGTGACTGGATGATCTTCATTAGTTCAGCCACACTCGGTTGCTTTTCATCAGAATTGGAGGCCATATCTGATAGGGGCGTTGCAACATGAACCTGTTGGTTTCCCATAAGCTGCTTCCTTTGCTTCAATTTATAACAGTAGGCCATGGAGTGTCCCTTGACCTTGCAAAATTCACATGGTTTTAACTTGAAGCACTCAGATATCACATGACCAGTCATTCCACAATGATCGCATTTCGCATCTGATTTGGCCCCTGTCAAGCTTGGTCCTCGAATTTCATTACCCTTAAATCCTTGACCCGACCATCTTCTATTTGGGTAAGAGCTTTCCCCTCTATATCCCCCATGAGACCTCACTGTGAAAACACCTTGTTCATCCATGTTCAACATGTTCATCTTGCTGCTCATCTCTTCCTTTTGTTGTTCAATCGTTAAGATTAACTGATACACTTTGTTCAAACCAGGCATTGGTTCTGACGCGAGAATCTGGCTTGAAACTTGCTCATAATCAGAATTTAAACCAAACAAGAATTTCATAGTCCTTTCCTCTTCTACATGTGCCATCATTGCGCCACACTTGCATTTGGCTATTGGTCTGGCTATGTCTAACTCGTCCCATAGGCCCTTCAAACGATTGTAGTATTTAGTCACTGAGTCACTTCCTTGTCTAATCAGAGCAATCTCATTACGGAGACGATAGACTTTGGGACCATTGTATTGGCCTAACCGTTCCCTCAGCTCAATCCACAGCTCTTTAGCACTGGTTGTCATATATGGAAAACCTTCTAAAATCTCTTTGTCAATGGAATTATAGATCCATGACGCGACCATAAGGTCTGCACTTTTCCATGCTGAATATTCATCGGATGTCACATCTGTTGGGGGCTTAAAGAACTCATCTATCCGCATCTCTTTCCCCTTCGCCCCTAGACTTGTCCTTACTGCTCTGCTCCAGGATTGGTAATTTTTTGTATTCAGCAAGACTGTAACCAATGACATTCCAGGATTATCAGATTCACGAATATAGTAGGAAGGTTTAGTAACCAGCTTGCCCGTCGTCTAAGCTAAGACATTTTCTTTGGCGGTTTTCCCAGCCTCTTCTGTGTTGCTCATGATGCCTCAAAATTCTAAGGAAGAGTGATATATATATATAGATCGTAAGGGGTAATACCAGTAAAGGGAACAACAACAATATATGTAGCAACAAGATCACGACAGAATTAGAACAAATCGCACCAAGAATCGCTCCGATACCATCTTAAACCATAAGAAAATGCGTCACAACTGAACAAGATGTGTAAACAGAAGACAAATAAGTCATAACATGCGTTCACTACATAAACAATGGAAATCAAACCGTAAGAAAAGCAGCTAAGACAGAATCGGGTGTGAAGAAATCACCAATCGTTTGCAGCAGAAGAGTATCCAATGTTTTACAACCCTAGAAACTTCCAAATATTCTGCCCCTAAATATAGACAACTCCTATATATATATTACAATTGGTCCAATGGACTTCATATGTATATACAGATATGCAACAGCTAAAAAAAGGTATTGTATAAAGATCCAATTTTTACTTCTTCAGCTCCTCTGCCTCAACTCTGCTCTGCCTCAACTCTGCTTCATCATTAAGTACCTGAATTTTATCACGGTATCCATTCCTATTCGTCCTCGATTGTTCTCACGTCCTCCTGCACTATCTCCTTGCCTTTTCCATCATCTTCTCTTCTTGCTTGCTCCACTCCTTGCCTCTCACCGATCGCCATTATTTCCTTCTATTGTAACCTACTTCTTTTTGTTATCTTTCTAGTCTCCTTGAAATCTGCACCGACGAACTAAGACATACCATTTACAACCAAGGGTGCTTTATACTACTTATCAGGAGTTTAAAAATTTTCGAAAAATGAAAAGCAATGAGAACATTTAACTATTTAAAAAAAACGCTTTATAGCACGATATAGTCCCATCAATCATGGTGGGTTTAAATATTTCGTAAAACATGTGCACATGGTGGGATACCGAACCTCATGTCATTCTTCATCAATCGTATTCATATTTCATGGTATGGAACATGGCATTGATTATAAACTATCAGAACATAGTTACATCATGTGTTCTGTGAGTTTGACCGAGTCCAGTGGTAAAAAGTTTGGGACCGCATGATATTTTGTGTCGGTCTATCGGATGTTTTACGTGGGATCACATGATGATTTGAAGGCTCGTTTGTCCTTTCAAACCTCGAATGTCAAGGCAATAATGGAATCGAGCCTCACATGCATGTGCTCTTGCAGACTTCATTTATTTGTATAATTTGTTTGTTATGATCACGGTCTGCCATTCATGTTCCTTTGAGTTTAATTGAGAAAATTTTTGTATAATTTAACTGCTAAAATGGCTTATGCTGAGAGCTTTGGTGTGATAAGACCGGCGCAGAAGGTAATAACGCAGATTTTGACCCGCGCTGTTAACATCAGTGTAGAATTAAAATTTCGGACACTTCACACACATAACACGGAAATACACACACTGAACATACAAAAAAACGGGGTTTTAAGTTTTCTCCTTCTAGTTCGTCGGAGAAGATGACCATGAGTGTGGCGGTGAGGTGAAAGGGATACACAAGAGTACAAAATGGAGTTGTTCTTCTTTTCCAACCCCAATTTCCTGTTCGTGTTCTTCTTTCCCAACCTCAATTTCCGATTTGTAGAGATGCAATGCAAAACCCGTGAGATTATCAATCCGTTTTTAACTGACCAAAACCCAATAGAGACCTTAAAAAACCACCCCACCCTTGCACTCATCGAGCGATGTTCAAGCAGTCATCATCTCAAGCAGATTCATGCTCAAATGCTGCGCGGCGGTCTTTTATTCGACCCATTCTCAACGAAGTACAAAATGGAGCATCCTGATCTTCCCTGTTCATGTTCTTCGGAGAAGATGAACCCTATACACAAACAGTACAAAATGGAGTTGTTCTTCTTTCCCAACCCCAATTCCCTGTTCCTATCCTTCTTTCCCAACCCCGATTTCTGATTTGCAGAAAGAAGTACAAAATGGAGTTGTTCTTCTTTCCCAACCCTAATTCCCTGTTCCTGTTCTTCTTTCCCAACCCTAATTCCCTGTTCCTGTTCTTCTTTCCCAACCCCAATTTCCGATTTGCAGGAACAAAGTACAAAATGGAGCATCCATTTTTTACAACGACCACCACTCGCCGGCCAAGAATCCAAGAGTTCATGGGTTTTCAATTTGACGGGTTTGCTTAAGAATTCAAGAGTTGTCAAGATTTGGTTCAATTTTGATCCAGTATTACCTTCACCAAACTTGCCGGCCAACCCTAATTCACCTTCTCTGGCATCTCCATCTTCCTCTAGGAGAGAAAAAGTTATACCATACCGTTAGAATATTTTTTCTGTGTATTAATGTGCTTGTGTGTGTAAATTGTTAGAAATTCCTTCAACGCTGAAGGTAATAGCACAAGTTAAAAACCACGCTGGTGTCTTCAGCGCGGGCATCCTCGCGCTGAACTTTTCGACGCAGCAAGACAATTTAGCAACGACGTAGCTCTAACAAAGCATACACAAAAATTTACCGTTTAATAGAGGGAATTCAAGTCGGCCGCCCCCTCAACTTTCATTAAGGAAATTGAGGAGGAACTGGATGCTCCTAATGTCTCGCTAAAATACATGGGATCATGTGAATCATAGTTGATTACCTCTACGAAATATGAAAGATGTAGTTGATATTGCTAGAGCATTCACGAAACGAATAACATACTGATGGGCCTGGAAGATAAACGTTCAAGTGACAATATCACAGAATTTGTACATCTAAAGAGTTGTATACGTGATGTGAGAATAGTGATACGAGCCCAAATGAGTTCAAGACTTAACTTAGTTCATGTTGGAATGTCCATACGAATTTCACACATAAATATCAACCAACTCATTTATCTTTCTGTAACCAATATTATATTAGTATTTATATGAATGAATTAACTTAGCCCACAACCCTATTTATATTAGTGAATTATTCTTTCTGTAAGGAAAAATTTCCAACACTCCCGCTCAAGTCCAACTAGGTAAACTCTATTGTACTTGGACAACCATTGATAATGCCCAATTGGGCCAATTCACATTCTGGGATCGATACTCGGGATTTTTCCTGGAAACAATTATGAGGACATCAGAAATAATCATCAAGACCTCTGAAACAATGCCCAAATTGGGTCAAACCTCCCATGAGCCCACCCATGGGGCCAATACTCGGGAATTTTCCCGGAAACACTTTCAGGCCTCAGACCGCCCGCTCTGATACCATGTTAAGAAGACTGGCTCGGCCCATTATTCGGGACTCGGTGCCTTGAAGAGATATGGCCTGACCCTTGCATGGGTCAATGGGCCGCCCGGCTCTCACAGAGGTCAACGGGCTTTTTGAAGAGGATCGAGCCACATCTCGTGGGTCTCGTGTGTGTGGATGTGCATGCGGGAATTAATTTGATAGGAATGTGGGTTATCTTCATAAAAAAACTCAAGCCCAATGTGATTTGATTTTAACCCAACATTTCTATTTAAACTTCATTATTCTTACTTCCACAATCGGTGTGTGATAGTTTCATCACTCCCCCTCAATGGACACCCACACTGTATAAATGCAGGATTGTTATTGCTCCGATTCCATGAAGAAATCTGGCCCAGCCCATTATACGGGTCTCGGTGCCTTTGAATAGATAGCCCACATCATATAATCGGGTTTGGGGCCGCTCGGCCCACATCTCGTGAGTCATCGGGCTTTGAATGAATCAAGCCCACATCTCGTGGGTCTCATATATGTGGATGCACGTGCGAGAATTAATTTAGTAGGAATGTGGATTATCCTCATAAAAACCTTAGCCTTAAGGTTTTTATGAAGATAATCCACATTCGTATCAAATTAATTCCCAACACTCTCCCTCAATGGACACCCACACCGTATAAATACAGGATCGTTTCTTCTTCGATACCATGAAGAAATCTGGCCCGACCCATTATTCGGGTCTCTGTGCCTTTGAATAGATAGCCCAGCCCATTACCGTATAAATAGATGGACAGTCCAAATTTCATGTCAATTTTGCTGTATTTTTTACTGTCCCTTGAACCTCCCCCATAGTTATATAGCTAAATTCTTGTGTAATCAGTTATGCTCATTTTTTAACTGCGTTTAACTACCTATCTATAAATATAAATTTAAAATGCACAACATTAACTCGTAATGCTACATATACTTAGTAGATTTTTACTTAATTAAGTACAAGTGCTAAAACGACACCGTTTCTTTTAATTGTACTAATTAAAGAAAACGTAAAATCGGGTGAGAAGTTCTGTGTTTTCATTTCTGCAATTTATTCCAGTCTTCGTTGAACCCTAAGTGCGAGAAGTTCTGCAATTCATTTCTCATTTTTGTCTTATGCCATTCTCTTCTGTCGTGGTAAGTTCCGAAATTGATTTACGTTTGTAGGATATCGTATGAAACCCGACTTACATTTTGGAATTACAGAAATTGAACCATAGATAAAGTGATGCAAGACAGTTTATGTACTTGATTTACTGCTTGTTCCTCCACCTTAATTCGGTATTTGTTATGTTTGATCAATGTTGAATTAATCTTTATGATAAGGAAGGACATGTAGGTATTGATAAGAATAATGATAAACAGTAATATTCAAATTGAGTCCGTGTTATTTTGTGTTATGTGGCAATTCGATTTCAAGTTGATTATTTTGGAATTGTTGTGTTGGATGTCTCTGTTTGTAAGGTGATGTTTCATCTTGATGACCGAGACAGGAATTCATTGGCTCTGTTCGTTTCTGCCCATTTTTTTAAAATATTGTGTCATATTAAAATGTAGGTGCATGTGTGAAGTTATCGTATTATAACGTGTATTATCCTCATTTTGATTGTATGGTAATCTTTTTTGAGACGGAATATGGTTTCATTGTCAATAGTTCCTCTACTTCAGAGGAACAACTTATTGAAGGTTGTTCAATAGCAGTTGATTCAAGTTCTGAAGATGATAGAATTGGATTGCCTAAAGAGGGAATGCTCTTTGATTCATTAGATGCTGCAAACTGATCTTTATTGTGAATATGCAAAACAAGAAGGTTTTGCTATTATTGGAAGATCAACTATCAAAGGAACCAATAGGGAATTGAGGTTCGTGACGTTTGCTTGTAATCGTGGTGTTAAATCTTTTATAAAAACAAGTGACCCAGTCAGACCACGGTCACAGTCCAAAATTGAGTGTTCTACAAAGATCACTTTGGTTATTCAGCAAGACAGTAAGTGGAGAGTGTACAAGCCTTTCAAGGAACTCCATCAACACAGTAACGATGCTAAAGTCTTCGGTTTGGAGTTGCTAATTGTTGATTGCTGATAGTGCTGATGATTTGTAGTGAATTGAGTCGATGATATGTCGTGCTAAATTCGTCGATTTGTGTTGCTGATAGTAATGATGTTGTTGAGTATGTTGTGTATCAGGCTGGTACTTGTTTGCATTTGCTGTTATTTATTATGAATCAACATCGTTTCAGTGACAAAAATGTAACTTAGGTCATGTTGTTCCGAGATGATAGCACGCAAGTTGAAAGGAGTATGTTGTTGCATTTCAGTTACCGCAATTCAGCTTATGTCAGTGTTGTGTAATGCTGTTATTTTGTTATGTTCAACCATCTCTTTTCTTTTACGTTTTTTTAAAAATTAGTTTCAGCACCTGTACTTAATTAAGTAAAAATCTACTAAAGGTTATGTAGCATTTCGCAACATTAAACCTACTATATCGTACATTTTGATCTCTGAGAAAATTGTAATGTAAATTTCAAAATATTCTCGATAAAAACAACAACCGAATTATTTTTAATCAAAAGAAATTAAAAGGCAATAAAAACGATATTAAAAATACTAAAAAATAATGGAAAAAATTAGTGGCCCAGACCACACCAAAAGTGGCCATTTGGGCATGTCCAGCAGGCTGAGCACATCCTGGTGGGTGTGAGGAATGTTATAAGCCACTCACATTTTACACTCAAAAAACACCCGCTACACATGATCATACACATCAATATGTGCATATATAGCGGGTGTGTTTTGAGTGTCAAATGGAACGTACGCAAAATAGAGTATTCCAATTTTCAAATGCGGAGGCCTACTACCACATCACAGATACTATGCTACAGGATAAATCTGGGCAAGACACCACGAGACAAGTGTCATGTGGGGGGAGATTGTATATAAATTAATTAGTAATAAATACAAAAAAATAGTAATAATTATAAAATAATTAGTTAAAATATAAAATAATTTTAGCCGTTCGGTTTATAGCATTTAGCCCTTGGATTTATAATATTTAAATAGGTTTTTAGATATTTACGGCAGCGAAGCCGTCGTAATATTAATTTTAAAAAATAGCATTTAGCCTTTAGTTTATAGCATTTAACACTTGAATTTATAGCATTTAGCCATTGAATTTATATTCTCCACTTGCATTTATAGACTTTGAAACTCTTGTCCTGCACTGCTCAAAGTTTGGCGTGTGGTATAGAATTTCTTCTACCAAATATATCATCTTTTTTTTTGGTAGGTTACGAAATATATCATCTTGATTCGGTCTCTTAATTCGGAAATTCACATTTGGGAAAATTCCCAGTCAACAGTAAAGCGTGATCTTAGCTTCTTGCGTGCCTTCACTTGCGGCGCTGGTCCTCCAACACACAATTTGCAGAACACTGATAAAAGTAACAGAGAGAAAATATGGCTTCGATCAAATTGCTGAGACGATCTGGCTTGATGATGTCGGTGTTCGATGGGTTGCAGGTTTCAAGGGCGTACGGCTCGGTTGCAGTGGGCTCGGATTTGATATCGGCGGCATCTGATGTCGCGCTACAGAGAGCTCGGAGTTGGGATGACGGGGTTGCATCCAAATTCGTCACTACTCCTCTGAAAGACATTTTTAAGGTTTTCTAATGGTTTTTTTTTTCTGAATTGATATTTGGAATTCTATTTTAGGCGGTGGGTTTGGTGATGTATTCTGAGTTCGCGATTTTTTTTTTCAGGATAAAAAAGTTGTAATCTTTGGTCTCCCGGTGAGTTCTTTGATTCTATCACGTTTGTTATTCTTTCAATTTCCATGATTTTGAGAATCCTTTTGTGTATACACCTTTGGGCAAGTATGATGCTGATATTTTATTTTCCATTATGGATTTATTCGGTGTTTGTATTTAGACAAATGTATTTAGGGACCAAAATTTTTTTGATGCTAAAATTCTAATCTCATTAAAAAATTAATAAAATAACCATTAATTAATTATTAATTAATATTTTATTAATAAAATAATAATGAATTAAATATTAATTAATATTTTTAATAATTTAGTCTTTAAAATTTATAGGATTGAGATAAATCTTAATTAACTAAACCCTAAACTCTATATCTTTTTTTAAAAAGAAAATTGATTTTTATTGTTATAAAAAGAAATAGTTTTACAAACTACAAGCCTAGCTTAGACAGTTAGACAAAACAAATGTATCGCTGTTTCTTTAGACGGCCACGTCTGCGTTTTGGAGAAGGATACTGTGGAGTAATCCTGTGCGATGGAGAAGGGATCGAGCTGTCACCTCCTTCTCATTCTGGATCCTTAGCACAAAGTACGACTTTATTGCTTCCTGGCATGTTTTCTTCGCAGAATCCTCTTTCTCAACCTGTTCTGCCCAATTTTGCTTGGAGAAGCTGTCTGGAGTTTGCTGTGGAGACTGCAGGGGTACCGTGAGAGAGATGGATGATGCCCTCATCTCTGATTGCTTCCATCTGCGCATTGCTCGACAAATTTCGTTCGCTGCATCACTCCATGGTGGTTTCTCCTTCTTGTAACCATTCAACTTATGGAAGTATTCAACAAGTCCATTAAAGAGTTTAGTCCAAATGGCTCGTTTTAGCTGTTTGATCGCTGGACCATCATCTAGATCTGGATGTGATACTGGTGTTTCTGAATACATGGCAGAGACTGATCCAGTCTCAATTACTGCTACCGATTTTTGTGTTGCAGCTTGTGTGCTTAGCTGCACATGAGATGGGCTCTGATGAAGTGGTTGAAGCAAGGCATTTTCTGTGCTTTCTGTGACAATAACCTTGGTGTCCTGCTCAGGACATACTAGAGATCCAGATGGTGTTGAGTTAACTGCTGGAATGGCTATTGAAGGAACTGAATCCTCTGTCTCAGAAACTGCCGGGAGACCTGCAGATGGGTTAGAAACAATATGCACTGGTGCTGTTACATTTGGACCTGCAATAGGCTTGAGGTTAGTGATGGGCCTTTTGCTTCGCCTGAGATTCAACCTGATAGGGCTGCATTTCTTTGTGATCTCTGTCTTCCTTTGCCTTGCCATTGCAGAATCCACCGGCATTGATAGAGTTAAAATAGGTTTCGCAGGAACGCGAGCATAATGTTCTTCCAAAGTATCTTTTGACTCCCTAGATTCTGAGGTTCCTGGAGAACATTCAGACCCTGGTGACTGCAAGTTGTTCATGTCTGAGATCTCAATGCTCTCTTCATTCGACATTGATGAAGCCTGTATTGTTAACGGTCCAGCAGAAATATCAGATCCGTCCTGGGAATTAATAGCAGCAGCAGTTGCATATCCCAGAAATTGAGGAACATATGGGATCGCTCTAGGATCAAGAATTTGCTTTACACCCACCTGGTCAGCTTCTGGCCCATCTAAAATTTCTGCTAAGGTTTCTTTTTCCTTATCTTCATCTTCTACCATATCAGCTTAGTTTTTCCTACTTTGAGTGCTCTTAGTTTTCTCCAAGTGTGAATTCTCATCATGATTCTGATTATCCCCTCCCTCGTCCTTACTTTCCACGCCAAGCTCAGAGACCTCTGCTCTATTTGTTGTGTCAGTTTCAGATATACCAAGGACCTGCGATTCTGCACCACTTGTGTTGACTAGGGCAGGCCAAGCTTTGGGATCCAACTCCTCTTTTTGTTGCTGTGGTTTCACTTTCGAGGATGGTGCAAAAGTTCTTTCCTCCGTAATTGAAACGGTGAAATAGCTCCTTGCCACTTCCACCAGGATACACTTCTGAATCTAGTTTCTCACATT
>JAOYMZ010032500.1:0-16409 GCA_025802335.1 Pinguicula primuliflora | reverse complement strand
GAAGCACAAAAGACGCAATTGGCGAACGTAATTGAAATCCTTCAGACGCCAGTGGCGAGTGAAAGGTGGGAAGAATGGTGATCCATCATGGGGGCAAGAAGTGGTGAGAGGGGGAAGATTTTGAAGTGGTGAACAGGAGAATTTTAAGTGTCCAGGCCGCACTTCAAAATGTTCAGGTAATATTTTGAAGTCTCAAGATGAAATTTTGAACTTGCTGGATATCCCTGTTTTTATATATAGATAGGAATTTAGGGTTCATAATATTTAGTCTTTCGATTTATAGCATAAAGTTTAATTTGATAGATTGTATTATTAATATGGTTTTATGTAATATTTATATTATATATTTAAAGTCTACAGAAATATTTAAATTAGCTTGTTGGTCGAGTGGTACAGGGTACAAGAGGTACCTTGGGAAGTGGTATGAAGGTAGTGGGGACATTCACCCATTTGAACAATTTTAACTATGGCCCATCGGTGGGACCCCCAATGCGTGTCAAAGTCGTGTCTTGGGAGTTGTGGGAAAAATTGCACCCCAAGTAAACCTAACATTTTTTAAAAGTATATTGTACATAATTTTCTACCAGTAATGATATTATTATATTTTTTGGATAATTAAGAATTTATTGCTTAAAAATATGTAATTTACAAGATGAGATAAATACCTTGACTGTGGCAATGCTAACTAGTCTTCCAATTCTAATTTTTTTAATTTCCTCTCTATCACTAATTTTCATACTAGTTTTTTTAAAAAATTTTTTTATTGATGACGGCCGACCTTCTCCACCAATAATTTGTACAAACGGAAAGTAAAACTAGAATATAAAATACACAAAAATAGCTTCGGAGATGAAAAGACTAACTAATTTCTCTCTTTTTGGTGTAGAGGCCAGTCTTTGTTCTTCTGGCCCAACAGTCTGGCCCACTCCTGTTTGGCCCAATAGTCTGGCCTTTTATCCTGTTTTCTCTCACTGCTGCAAAAAGCCCAGGTGCGCTTTTTATCCTTTGAATCCTTGTATCGACCCACAAAGCATGTCCCATCTTTCGAGCACCGAATGCAACATATCAGCAACTCATAGTTTTCCTTTCTTTTTAAGCAAAGCATCATCCCTCTGCCTAAGGTAGGAGCTACAACCGCAATAATTCACCTCTTCATCCAGCTCGCGAGCAACCGGTCTCAGCTCACAACCGACCAGTAGATTCAGCATATCAGTAACTCGCAGTATCTCCTCAATCATCTCCATTAGACCTCTCATCATCCCTTCACATAACCAGTATACATGATCATTAGATATTAGCAATATGCAAAGAAACCAAGCTTTTTTGATAGACTTGTGGCAATTTTTCATCAAATGTACCTCTGCCGGAGGGGAGAGTTAAGACCTTAGCTAATCACCTCCGAATTTCACAAGGCCGCAAATGATCCCTCTTAGAATCTGGCAAGCAGCCGTATTAGTCAGTCCGAGGATCATTGTATTTAGCATCAGCACAATAGGAGGAGCTCGAACCAGCACCATGTTCATGTTCGGCCTCCACCTCCCCATGGCACATCTCATAGACAGATTTAGGAAATCGATTAGATATCTCAGTTGCATAATATGATCAAATGAAACTAATCCCAAGCCCTTTTAGCACTTGTTTGTACCTTGGCCGGAGGTGAGTTGCTAATGTATTAGCAATTCACCTCCGCACAAGGAAAGACCGCTAGGTGGCTCGATTTGGAACCAGGCTTGCAGCCGAAACAATCGATTTTTTAGCTCTCCCGCAGGTGCTTTGGATGGCTGTAGAGTCATCTCCAGCATAGCTATCCATTTTCCTAGTGATCTCACAGATTCAGGTCCCTGCAGTACATTGCATAAGCAAGTGGAGGAAGAGCTTTCTCCGTGTAAAAATTCCTATCTCCATTCTCCAAACTCCATTTAGCTAATGCTCTAGGGAAAGATTTTTTGCATAGGGGAGCCATCATAAAATCGAAAGTCTGATTGGAGTCCAGGACTTGACGAATGCAACCAAATTGATGAAAGGTTCGCCATCATGGACATCTTGTACCAGATGGAACCTTCAGGAATTGGAGATACTTGTCTATGGCTATGAATCTCTTGACGGATGGAATGGCCAGCGATCCTGTTATTCCTTTGTAGAGCACAGATAGCCTGGCACCGTCTTTGCATAGTAATTTTGTAGTATAAGCCTTAATCAATTTCCCTTTATGATCTCAGATAGTACATGCCGCTCCTACCTCAGTAGATGACTTGGAGAGATTCATTGCAGAATCAAGCCGAACATTTCCACATTCAGGAGCTTCCCACCTGCTCCAGCGTCTGGGAATCCTTGGAATCCGATAGGCCAAAGAGATGCCTAGATTACTCAAAAGTTGCAGCTCCAGGTCAGTCCCCGTGTGTCGCTGTCCAACAAGCTTCAAAATCTCCCTCAGTAGTTGTTTTGAAAACTCTTGAATGCTAGGGACTAGAGTTGTTATGTTTCGGAACACCGCTTTACATCATGCCAGCCAGAGAGACAAGCAAATACATAGCGGGAGGACTTGTCTCACAAACCTCAGCAGCTTGCATCCTTTGACACTACCCAAGATGTCCAGTTTCATGTCCAGAGCCAAGACTGACTTTGGAACGCCACATAATTGTTCAAAGTATTTCCAAACCTCCTGAGCTTGCTCGCTGAATGTGAATAGATGATGAACTGTCTCTTCCTAAGGATGGTTTACACAGCAAACACATTTGGGTACTACTGGTATACCAAGCTCCTTCACTTTCCCATCAATGGACAGTGCATTCAACAGGGCTTTCCATAATGAAATACTAATTTTTGGAGGGATATAAATTCGCCATAGTAGATTGAATCTTGGATGGACTGGGGCTTTGTTTCTGATTAGGTTCCAAGCAGATTTGAAACTGAATTGGCCATCAGATACAGGCTTCCATACACTTTGGTCCCAGTTATAAGGGTCTGAAGAATTATATCTCTTATGCTATCAGGAATAGGAAATCTAGACAGATCCCAGCAGTTATGTTAATGATACTAGAGACCGTGGCACTCGGGTGTCTTGGTCGAACTATGTATCCAAGATGACCATCAGATGTCCACTTATCCCACAAGAGACTTACCTGCGACCCGTCCCCAATAAACCATGTTGTATGATCCATCATTGTTCTCCGTATGTTCACTAGATGACACTAGGAGTGAGAACATCTACTCGACCCTCATCAATCCCCCACACAAACTGCGCAAACAGAGACTCCATTTTCAACAATACACTTTTGCTTGGCAATAATGTCATGAATTGATATGTAGGGAGACTAGCTAGTATGTGCTGGATCAAGATCAGCCTCCCACCAAAAGAAAGATGCTTCATATTCCAACTATCTATTCTGCATTTAATCTTTAGCAATATAGCAATAAACAGAGATGAGAGCTTTCTCTCACGGCATAATGGAACTCCCAAATATATATGTGGCAGTGAGCCTTGTTGCAACCTAGTCCATTTCTTTATGTCATCAATCCTTCCTTCAAAAATCGCGTTAGAAGTAAAAAAATTACTTTTTTGCAAGTTTACCTTCTGCCCAGAAATTTCTTCATAGTCCTTGATCAGATCAAATATTTTCTTCAAGGCTGGCTGAGTTCATTTGGTGAAAACAAGTGGGTCATCAGCAAATGCTAGATGAGAAATTTTAGCACATCCTTTCGGCAGCTTATAGTAGCATTTTCGATGTCGTTGAATCAAGTCATTCAATCCCCGACTAAGTACTTCAGTAGCTATAATGAATAGGGCAGGGGGTCACCCTGCGTTACCCCCTGGATGACTGAAAATACCCATGAACTTGACCATTATATAAGATGGAGAACCAGTTGTTAGACAAGACTCTCCAAACCATGTCTATGAAGTTTTTTGCAAAGTCAAGGGATCTTAATACTCGGATAAGAAACAACCAGGACAAGCAATCAAACGCTTTCTCCATGTCCAGCTTGAGGGTTATATTTGGCCCTGCTTGCCTCCTATCCAGCAGATGAAACAGTTCCCCAGCAAGCAAAGTGTTGTCCGATATGAGTCTTCCCTTCACAAACCCACATTATTGCGGATATATTGTAATAGGGAGCACTGTTGCTAGTCTTGTACTCAAAATTTTGGTGAAGATCTTCCCAAAGAAGTTGCAGAGACAAATAGGGTGGAGCTGTGAGATACTGCTTGGATGAGTGACTTTAGGAACCATACACAGAAGAGTTGAAGTTACTGTTCTTGGTAAATCATGCCCAACAAAGAAACTTAGAATAGCTCTCATCAAATCATCAGCTATGACATCCCAGCAATGCCAGAAAAATAGACCTGTGAATCCATCTAGACCCAGCGAACTTTCTTTTTCCATATCATAAATTGCTCTCTTGACTTCTTCCATATCTGGCCACACAACAAGCCCCTGATTCATGCTGTCAGTCACTGATTTAGGAATCAAATCCAGAAGTTTATTAGAGTCTAGAATAGAATCAGCGGTCAAATGCCTCTGAAAATGATCAATCAACAGCTGGGAAATCTCTGATATCGGAGTGTCTGTACCATCAAGTGGATAGAATAGAAAGACAAGTTGCCCTGTGACTTCTTATCCTGACCGTTCAATGGAAAAATGAGGCGTTGCGATCTCCTGCTTTTAGCCATTTTACTCGAGCCCTCTATTTCCACAACATTTCTTCCGCAATCAGATGTTGATTAAGCTGTTCCTGGGCCAGGTGTAACTGTATTCTATCAGACTCATCACCAGAAATATCATACCTTGATTCCAGGGACAGAACGCTATCCTCAGCTGCTTTTATATTGACAAAGATGTTACAATATATTGTCTTATTCCAATGCCTTAACCCCTTTCTCAGCAACTTTAGCTTCTCAGAGAATTCCAGGATAGGACTTGTCTTCTGAACTGGTTGATTCCATGTGTATTTCACCACCCTCATAAAGTCCGCATGTTGAACCCATAATGCATGGAACTGAAAGCGTGCTGGAGGTTTAGGCAGCGGATCCAGTAGCTCCAGCAGCAACGGAGCATGATCGGAGACCCCACAGTGAAGATGGGACACTCTTATTTGAGTTGACTCTACATTCCAACTCTCAGATAGTAAGACTCTATCCAGACGCTTCAAGACACAGTCGAGACCCTTCCTGTTATTGCTCCATGTAAACAGGCATCTTGAGAAACCCGCATCTGTGAGGCAATAATCCTGCATTGGTTCAATAAAATCAGCAGAATTACCCATGTTCAGAGGTCTTCCCCCTTCTTTTCATCTGTTGCTGCTGCAACATTAAAATCTCCTCCGAATAGTAGAGGCTCTGCAAGAGCATGACTAACTCGTCTCATGTCTTTCCATAAGTCTTGACAACCTAATCTAGTGCATTGAGCATAAACACCTCCGACATAGCAATATACAGGAGAGTTCTTTAGCAAAACTTGCATCACCAGAAGCTGTACAGAATCATAAAACAATGAACAATCCAAATTGGAGCCCCACAGAATCCAGATTGAACCACTTCTGTTTGATATTCCATCCTTCAGACAAAGTTTCTTAACCAGAAATTGTAATTTTCCCTTATTGATTTTTGGCTGGGATAGCACCAGGAATTCTAGTCTGTGTAACTTAACAAATCAGATCAATCTTCTTTGAGATAATACATTCCCCACACCTCTAATATTTCAAATAAGTCCTTTCGTCATTAAAAACCGTCTGAAAGGTGGGAACGAGTATGATACCTTCCCGGTTTAGAACTTGCTGATCTTGAGTTTTTAGTAGACTTCTTGAGACTTTTCTTGCGTTTATTCCTCTTGCTATCCCCGTCTGATGGTGCATTTGAGATATGTTGATCCGAGTTCGAAAGCCCATCAGGCTGAGCTCTGTAATCATCATCAGAACATACAAACCCCACTGAGGGCCATGGTTCTAGTTCGGACCCTTCTGCTGGAATCTTAATATCAATGTATATAGCTGGAACTTCTTTCATTCCAGGACTAAAATAGAATGATTTTTCTCCATCCGCACTGAAACTTGAACAAGAGTCACTCACTTCTCCAACGTACTCGGCCCCAATATTTTCACCATAAAACACATCTAAAGCTATACTCACTAGTTCAGTGCCAGATTGTACTATGCTCCCCTAATTAATCGGTGATGACTTTCCTATTAGGGGGATACCTTCAGCAGCATTGCTTATCAGAGCATCTGCGAAACGAACAGTTTTCTTCATTTGAAAGTTGCCCCCCAGCACATTTGCATCAACTTCTGGGGCCTTATTTTCCGGGGATATAGGTACATTGTCATTATAGTCAGACCCTTTCGCTTTGCGATAGATCCCTCCCATACTAGAACTACCCCTTTCCTTCACCGTCATCAAAGCCTTCGCAGGAGAAACTCCTGTGATAGTCTGCTCGTCAGGTAACACACCCTTCCCCTTATCTTGCAGGATCGAGTTTTCCACCATAGGCTTTCCAACTCTGCACCAATTCTGTCAGCGACTACCACAAAGTTAGAAATCGAAATCCTGGCATTTTCTAGAGTTTTGGCATCAATGTTTTTGGGAAACAGAGTCAGCGCTACTGGACCACATCAATCCATAGGGACTTCCAGTAATGCAGGAGATCTGTTTAACATCATATGCTCTGCCTTATTCACGATTTCACCTTCAGCTATGGCGGGATCCTTCTTAGTCACTTTCTGCCATCTTTGCTTAGGCTACCAGGCATTCTTCGGTTTGGGCAGCGTATCAGGAGCTTTACCAGGATCTTCCAGAGGATGCAGGACTTTACAATATACAAGCGAATGGCCTTTTCTCATACAATGCGCGCAATATTTAGGCACATATTCATACACTATTGACTGCCAGAACTCCACCTTCCCCATTACAATCCAAATCCTCTCCGGGATAGGCTTCAGCAAATCAATCTCAATACAAACACGGGCTTCACTTGGATGTGATAAATTTGTTGTTTCCTGATCAGACATCAAGGGCCATCCCAGCATCCGAGCAATATCGAAGATTTTTTCCATTTTGTACAACAGAGGCAAATCAGGGAGCGAAACCCAAACCGGAGCGATGTGTGGTTCCACGTCGCTACGGAAATATGGCGTCCAACAAAAGTGCGCATTTGAAAGCCTCTAATGTTCAAAATCTCTTTCAGCAATACACGATTCCTATCGTCCGCACAGCCAAACCAGAATCCGACATGTTTATGGTCCATCACTCCGACAATGAATTCGGATTTTAGGCCAAATCTAGAGAAAATTGACCTAATTGCTAGGATCAGAGGCCGCCCATGTGAAAACTTACCGATTAAAGCATTTGTGAACGGGACACTGTCTAACTCCATGTCTTTTTTCGAAAACAAAATCGCCGGTTCTCCATTCAGGAACCATATCTCTCTTGTCGATGATTGATTTTCTAACTCCAGAAAAGAATTTGCTACAACAGAAGCGTATGATTTCTTACCAGAAATCAAAACCGTCGAACAATTTGTTACTTCCTCATCGTCAATAACTGCTTCAGATTGCGGCAACTAAGTGGCCATGGCGGCCATACGACCAGCCAGGGAGGCACGCGTCTGCAATCAGAGGAAAATTCCGATGATTCTCTGCTGATTAGGCATCCGACGGCACCGCCGATTGTACTGTGTGAGATCGCACTCTAGGTATGTGACTGTCGCCAGCACATTGACATAAAGTTCCTTGTTGTTGAAAGAAATAGTGCAGAATTCTCCAATTTTCATGCTAGTAATTAGTGGTTATATGTGATTATCATCCAATTCAACCCCTAATATGTCTGCTGGCAACCTTGCTTATTGGGCTTTTCCATCAGACTTTCCTATGTTATTACATTTGACATAATGAATGAAAATCAGACAATTTTTTATTTATGAATCATACAACAATTACATATTCTATTAGTTGTATATAATTATTAACAATTATATCATTGACATGGAGCATTGAACTTGTATGACTAATGGAAGAGGCCCAAGATTTGCGGAAATTTTATTACGTAAATTTTTTTTTTAAATTTTTTTAAGTGGGTGTTGAAAATCGAGTCTAACATTTCATTCCATTGGGATGATGACAACCTCACAAGTTGTGAGTTATAACATTTCTCATGGAACTGCACTGCTCGTCAGCGACTTGCAGTGTGGAATATAGAAGCATATGGTCATGTAGACAGAAATATTTTGTAATTGCAGGGTGAGATAAGGACGCCAGACTTGATGGCTGAAGTGCTCCAACTTAATGAACAGGATTGCGCAGATAAGGCAGAGATATGACTTAATCTACAAGAAGCATTAACAGCAAAAGAAACACTACTTATGCAAAAATCGAGATCAATGTGGATTCAAGAAGGGGACAATAATACTAGCTATTTTCACAGGAGACTGAAAAAACGTGCAATGAATCATATTAGGGGGTTGATGCTAAATGATACTTAGACTGACAACGTTGATGAAGTCAAAAATGGTGTGCATAATTTTTTCAAAGATCAGTACACTTCAACAAGTTATGGACTGCCTATAGGTGGGAAGCTAAGCTCCTGCAAATTATGGAAACTTACCATAGACAAGATGGCCAAGAAACTATCCAGTTGAGAACTACATTATCTCTCATTTGGAGGCAGACTGGTGCTACTAAAAGCTGTGATCACAAGTATCCCAGTTTATCTCATGTCTATGTATAAGGCACCTAAAACCGTGATACGGAAGGTGATTCAAATGTAGAGGAAATTCCTGTGGGGAGGAGGAGATAAATCATGGCATAAGATCACCTGGGTAGCATGGACTGATGTCTTCCAGAATATGGATGATGGTGGACTTGGAGTAATCCATCTGGAAGATCTTAATGAGGCTCTCTTATGCAAATGGGGATGGCGCCTACTGCAGAACGGTGATCACTCCTTTTGGAAAGAACTACTGGAATCATAGTACGAGGACTTTTACAGAACGGTCTGGTTTGAGAGCACAAATCAAAGGCTGGATTCCTACTCAACATGGTGGAGATTAATTGTGAACATAGTCAGGAATGCTGAGTGGTTTTGGAAGAACTGCAAAAGAATAGTAGGGGATGGAGCAGATACCTATTTCTGGGAAGATTTGTGGTGCCCAAACTACAGAATGTGTGACCTATACCCTATGTTATACATCAGAGCACACGACAAGAACTCAACAATTGCCCGGAAATAGGTAGGAGGACAATGGCATTGGCAGTGGGCTCATACTCCAAGTATGGTCAATGACACACATCTACAACTAATGGAAGCAAATATTGAGGATATCCAACTAAATCTGGATCAACCAGACAAATGGAATTGGCAAGCTGACAATTCAAATATCTACACAGTGAAATCATCATATCAAGAAAGAAGAATCACCTTGGGCAGACGGTCAAATCATAATGCTCATCTGGCAGTCCTGTGGAATTCTTACTCTCCCCTCAAAGAGATAACTTTTGCTTAGCGCATGTCACAGGACCGAATACCAACGAGGGACAATCTGCATAGCAGAGGAATGATTGGAATTAATCTGGATTGCACTCTATGCTATATGGTAAATGAATCAACAACTCACCTATTCTTTTTCTGTGCCGAAACTACGATGATCTGGAATAAGATAAACGATTGGATCGGATGCTCACGGATAATTCATCAATTGGACCCGTGGAAAAATTATGAAGGTGAAGCGCAAATGAGCTTGCTGTATCGTAAATTAGAGGAAAGAATATGGATTTCCGTCTGGAATGCAAGTATTTGGAAAATATGGGTGGCCAGGAACAGATCAATCTTTGATTAGGAACAATACGATCCAGATGGAATCCTACAGAAAATTCAGCGCAAACTATGGGAAGTGTTTAGAAGTCGAGAACTGCTAACCTCGTACACCTTCCAGGATTGGAAATGCTTCCCCAAGCACTGCCTAGGCATCTGTCTGCGATAACGAAGCAGGAAGAAGAAGAAGAAATCTGCAAATGGAAAGGAGGAGTAGGAGAGAGGCAACAGAGAACGGATGATAATGTTGTGTTTCAATTTTCAAACCTGTAAATACATTTTAAAGTTACAAAATTATTCTTTGCTTTGCTAAAAAAAAGTACACTTCAACAAGTTGGAATAGGCCTAGGTTGGCATTTCCTGAAGCCAGAAGAGTAGCAGATGTAGATAATATTGAATTGACCACAGAATTTCAGGAGGATGAGATTAAAGTTGCAGCTTGGAGTTGCTCTAAAAACAAAAGCCAAGGATGGATGGCTACAATTTCCATTTCATACAAAACAAATGAGAGACTCTGAAATCAGATATCATTGAATTCCTTCACGAATTCTACAGAACGGGTAAGATTTCAGCTCGTTTGATAGCTACTGCAATTGTCTTGGCCCCTAAAAATCACAGTGCTGTCTCTTTGGGAGACTATAGACCTATCTCTCTCGTGGGTTGCTGCTATAAAATCTTGAACGAAATATTAGTAGGCAGATTTAGCAAGATCTTGGGCAAAATGATTTCACCAAATAAAATAAGATTCTTGAAAGGGCGGCGAATTCTAGATGGAATTCTAATAATTAATGAAGTGATACATTCTTATAAATACAATAAAAAAATATTGTTGTTATTTAATGCAGACTTCCGAAAGGCCATTGATATAGTTGAATGGCAATTCCTTATTGACATGCTACATAAATTTGGGTTCTCATCCTGATGGATAAGTTGGATGAAAGAGTGCATATCTACACCTAGAGTTGTTCTGATTAATGGCAGCAACTCCGGTGAGTTCAAACTGCAGAGGGGACTGTGCCAATGCGATCCCCTCTCCTCGCTTCTGTTTTTACTGGAGTAGAAGGTATTGGCATGCTGATGAAAAAGGCTGGGGAAACTGGGATACTGAAAGGAGTTATTGTTGGAAAATTTCGGGTGTCTCATCTGCAATCTCTGTTTGAGAAGTAGGTCGCTCAGCCCGTCTAGGCGCCACTTAGACGCTGGGCAGTCACCCTCCGCCCAGTCCGAATACTGCTTAAGTACCCGCTTAGGGGCGACTAAGCGGGCACCTAGACCGCCTTGGTGCTAAATGAACCCTAACCGCCTAGGGACCGTCCAATGCTTTCTCGAACACTGTCTGCAATATGCGGATAACACACTCCTGCTCATTGAAGGCAATCAATCTAATCTTACTGGAGTAAAAGGGATTCTCCTGAGCTTTGAGATGTTGTCCGGGCTGCAAGTGAATTTTCTAAAAAGTGAGTTTCTTGGAATGAATGTATCGGAAGCTTCTCTTCAATCATTTGCGGAGTTTATGAGATGTCTTGAAGTTGAACAAATTTCAAACTACACGGGCGGATTAAAACACAGTTGGAAAGATCGAATGAGTATTGGAGCAACAGATACAAGAACTTTTATTAAGAAGACTCTCGAAGCCTGTTTACACAACCGAGCTCATATATATATACAAACGATTAGTATACTCTAGAAGCATTTATTGGGCCAAAACAAACAATGAAAACCGGACTTAACAGGCCCATTTCAACCATTCTCAATACGCCCCCCGCAAGATGGACGAGGAGATAAACCGAGACCCATCTTGGACAATAGTCGTAAGAAAGCAGTCAGAGGTAATTGTTTGGTAAGAATATCAGCCGTTTGATGCTCTGTTGGAATATATATGGGAGTAATAAATCCTGCCTTATACTCATCACGGATCAAATGGCAGTCTATTTCAATGTGTTTCGTTCGCTCATGGAACACGGGATTGGCCACAAGATGTAATGCAGCATTATTATCACAATGTAGTGGAATGGGAGAAGTAACAGGCACCTGGAGATCTGAGAGAATATAAGATATCCATTTGAGTTCGCAAACGGTGGATGCGAGGCTACGATACTCGGCTTCAGCAGATGATCTAGATACTATGCTCTGTTTCTTTGTCTTCCACGATACGCTAGCTCCACCAAGCTGAATGAAATAACCTGTGAGAGACCGTCGGGAATCCGGACAAGACCCCCAGTCAGAGTCTGCATATGCAATGAGATTGAGCGGGTTATCCGCAGGGAAAAACAACCCAAGGGCAGAGCATCCATGAAGATAGCGCACAACATGTATAGCTGCCTGCCAGTGTGATCTGCGTGGTGTTTGCATAAATTGTGAGAGCTGCTGGACGGCATAACTAAGGTCAGGCCTCGTGAAGCTGAGATATAACAATCTCCCAATCAACCTTCGATATGAGGAGGCATCTGGTAGAAGCTCGGACTGATCAGATCCTGTGAGCTTTAACCCGGGTGGTAGAGGAGTAGCTGCTGGGATTGAATCCTGTAATCCAGTATCTTCAATAATATCTTGAATATACTTCCGCTGCGTGACGTAGAGACCCCCAGGTGTATGCATTAATTCGAGGCCCAAATAATAATTAGCGGATCCAAGCTTCTTGATGCTGAATTTCTTGTGCAATGTGTCTTGAATCTCTTCAAGTTCTGATTGATTGTTTCCTGCCAACAAAATATCAACGACATATACAAGTATAGCTGCGAAAGAAGAGTTAGTGGCTCGGATAAACAAGCAATGATCGTAAGCGCTAGGAGAAAAACCGCATGACATCAAATATGATGCTAATTCTTTATTCCACATTCGTGAGGATTGCTTAAGGCCGTAAATGGACATTTTAAGAAGACAGGCCTGCCCTGCTTTAACTCCAAGATAACCCGGTGGTGGGTGCATATATATTTCTTCATCCAACGTCCCATGTAGGAAAGCATTATTAATATCAAGTTGTAGTATAGACCACCCTTTTGCAACAGCAACTGCGAGTAATAGCCGGACTGTGGTATGTTTGGCAACTGGGGAGAAACTTTCTGTATAATGTAGTCCCTCAACCTGACTATATCCCTTCGCGACCAATCGTGCCTTATATCTGGACACTGATCCATCAGGATTCTTTTTCACTTTGTATATCCACTTACATCCCACAGGTTTGTGGCCTGGTGGAAGATCAGCGATAATCCATGTCTGATTTCTTTCGAGGGCTTCTATTTCTGATTTCATGGCATCTACCCAATGTTGATCCTTGGATGCTTCAGAATATGATCTAGGTTCGGATGTTCCAGGTGTTGATAGCATGTTAATGGCCACAGGAGTAAGAAGCGCTGACTGAGATGGAACATAATAATCCTTATGCCAAACAGGGGGAACTGACACTCTGGTGCTTCTGCGGACTATAGGAATCAGTTCATGTTCTGCAGGAATAGGCTCAGGACTTGGGACATTCACCGATTTCAATGTATCAGGCCCTGAATTCGGATAGTCACTGATTGTTGAACCAGGGGAATATAAACTCGATGAATCAAACTGCATGCCATTAGCCTTATCAGGAGGTAGTAAGTCATCACCATTAGGACTTACAGTTGAAACACTGGGTGGTGCAGCCGATCCTGGGATAGGAAGTGGAGTCGCCGCACAGCCTGGTAGATTAGAAGGTGAAGCCGATCCTGAACACTGCTGATTTGTAGTATCAGGTATTGCAGAACCTTGAATTGGAAGTGGAACTTGAGGCTTGAAGGGAAAAATATTCTCATAAAACTGGACATCACGAGATAAAGCGACTTTTCGGGAAACCAAGTCGTAGACTTTATATGCCTTGGATGTGCCAGAGTAACCGATAAAGACTGCCCTGAATCCCCGGGACTCAAGTTTCAGTTTATGCGGCCGTGTATTTGCATAATAACATAGGCACCCGAACGTTCGAACCCCCGAAAGATCTGCTGGCCCCCCAAACAAGATACTTTGCGGACTGCGCCAATTTAAGATAGCCGTCGGCAATCTATTAATTAAATATGCTGCAGTTAGGATGGCATCTCCCCAAAACTGAGTTGGTAAACCACTATGGAACATTAGTGCCCGAGCCACCTCAAGAAGATGGCGGTGCTTACGCTCAACCACACCGTTTTGTTGAGGAGTATATGGTGCACTTCTTTGATGAATGATACCAAGCGAAGCTACTAATTCAGAACACCTTTTGTTAATGAACTCCATACCATTGTCGGTGCGGAATATCTTCACATTACACTCAAATTGAGTTCGTATCATTCTGAAGAAACGATTCAATATGTCGCATACTTCAGATTTATTCTTCATCAAATATATCCAAGTTCCCCGACTATAGTCATCCACTAATGTCAGAAAATAACTGTATCCACTCATCGTAGGAACTGAGTATGGGCCCCAAACGTCCCCATGTATAAGCTGGAAGGGACAAACCGTACTCTGTTTATGAAGAGGAAAAGTAAGCCTGGTTTGTTTAGAATAGTGGCATGCATCACATGGTAGAGAAATATCTTTCTCAACATCAAATAGATTCAGTTTAGACAAAACAGTACATGAAGGATGCCCCATCCGAGCATGCCACAAAAGGAATTCCGAATTATAATTCGGTACAACAAAAGGGGCGATGTTCTCTTCATGACTTGACAAAGCAGCAGTGATTTCAGACAGCAACGAAGTCCCAACTGAAGATTGCAAAATATAGAGTCCCTTTAACTCCTGTCCTACTGCAAGAACCTTACTAGAGGCCAGGTCCTGCACAAGGCAGAAGCGGGGAAAAAAGACAAGCTTAGCATTAGAAGATTGAGTGAGCTGCGACACAGATATAAGATTGAAGCGTATAGTGGGGACATGTAACACATTATGAAGAGTAAGCATAGGAGTCAGAGCATAAATCCCAGCATGCTTAGCGTATGCAATGGCACCGTCTGCCTGCTTAACCGCCACTGGTTTAGAAATAGACCACTTGCTGTTCAAAATACTAGAATCATGGCATATATGTGAGGAAGCACCTGTATCTATTATCCACATTCTGTCATCAATTTGGGGGGCCACAGTAAGAGCATGGTTGAGAATTTTACCAGTGTAAGCTTCATCATCTGGTCCTGAGGGGTTGGAAGTGCCAGTGTTGGATTGAACAAAGTCTTGGAACATTCGGGCTAACTGAGCCATGCTTAAATTTGGAGGTGCTGTGACACTGTGATCCAGGCTCAAGGGGGATGTCTCCATCTCCACTATGTTAGCAGTTTGAATCCCCTTTCCCTTCTTTGTTAGTTCACGTAGTCGGAAGCAATTCATGATTGAGTGGCCCTTCATGTTGCAATGGGTGCATGTCTTCCGCTTGTAACATTCTGCAACTGTGTGACCGGGGATCTTGCAGTATTCACATTTTACTTCAGGCCTGCCTCTGGTGTTGCCACGCCCTCCAGGAAGTCGTCCCTGCAACTTCGCAACAGGACCAAAACCGGTCGGCTTATGTGCACCAAGTTTGTAGTTTTCAAACATCTTAGTTATGAAGATCTCCTGACTCATCGCATCATTGGGACTGAACTGCTCCTTCTGCTTTTCAATGGTCAAGATTGTACTGTAAGCCTTGTTCAAACTTGGCAATGGGTCAGAAGCTAGAATATGACTGATCACTGGCTCGAATTCACTCTTGAGGCCAAGCAAAAATTGCATCATGCGCTCTTCCTCATTAATTCCACAGTCACATTTTTTTACTGGCCGCATATAGCCTAATTCATCACAGAGCCCCTTCAAGCGATTAAAATACATAGTTACTGATTCATTAGCCTCTTGCTTGATAGTAGCTATCTCTCTCCTTAATTTATACACCATCGGCCCATTATATTCGCCTAACCTTTCCCGCAGCTCCTTCCACAACTCCTTCGCAGAATTAGTAGTGTATTGAAAACCCTTAAGCACTTCTTTATCAATTGAATTGTATATCCACGATGTAACCATCAAATCCGCTGCTACCCAGTTTTCATATTCCTCAGAGTTTACGTCCTCAGGAGGACTACAATTCTCATCAATCAGGAATAATTTCTTCTTAGCACCCAGAGCCATTCGAACTGCTCGACTCCAACTTTGGTAATTTTGTGTATTCAAGGGAACCGTAACAAGGGCCATACCTGGCTGATCCGTGTCACGTATAGCAAGTCGATTTTGATTTCCAGGTCCTGGAACGATTCTGGCCTGGTTGTCGTCAAGAGTCCTCAGCTGGTTACCGGCGTCCTTTTGCTCATTCAAAGCCATGGAAAAAAAAACGATGGGCAATTTAACTTTGGATTTTGGATTTTGGAATTAGGGCAAATCAGAATTGGACGATTACAAATGGAAGCGTGGTTAACAAACAGAGCTTATGCTCCGATACCATCTTGAAGTTGAACAAATTTCAAACTACACGGACGGATTAAAACACAGTTGGAAAGATCGAATGAGTATTGGAGCAACAGATACAAGAACTTTTTATTAAGAAGACTCTCGAACGAGTTTACACAGCCGAGCTTATATATATATACAAACGATTAGTATACTCTAGAAGCATTTATTGGGCCAAAACAAACAATGAAAACCGGACTTAACA
>JAOYMZ010032489.1:0-16411 GCA_025802335.1 Pinguicula primuliflora | reverse complement strand
GGATGATGAAACAAATGAATGAGTTCATCCTTTTATAGGGGAGAAAACGCGTGGAAATAGTAGTGTGAACTATTTAAAAATGCGCATCGTCCACCGTCCCATGTTTCTCATCTCCGTTCTTTTTTTTTCTCAACATTTGCATCATGTGGCAATAAATGCCCACATGCGCCACTTGCCGACAGTTTCTAGTTTGCTGCAGCCATTCGTTTTCCGCACTATAAGCCTTGATGCAACAAACGAGACAATGATCAGGAATTGATGGCCGTTGGACTGTCTCTTCATTGAATGCCAACCAAAGCTTCCAAAATGTAGAGGAGAACAGACTCTGCCATCCTGAATTGTTAGAAGCAATGTTAGAAAAGACCCATTCCGAAAGAGAGTGTATCTGAAAAAAAGATAGAGAGAGAGGGGCCAAAGAAGGAGCCCGTTGCGATGACTCCTATGACAGTCTCGTAACACATGCAGGCTTGTCTCATATTCCGAATAGAGATGGCAAGTTGAGGAATAGGAGATATTCCTGCGTTGCCTTTCTCCATTCGTACATAATTTTTACTACCAGTACTCAATTTTGGGTACCGGGTACCCGCACCTGATTTGGAAAATATGATCAAACATGATCATATTATAATATTATAATATAATATATATTACATATAAAGTGAGGTTCTTATCCCCAATTTTTATATCCCCAATTTTCCCTTATGTTCCCAATTTCCTCTCAAATATAATTTTGGTGGGTTATTTTTGTGAAGCAAAGAACATGTTCTATCTTTCAAATATGGTTTTGACTGGTTCTTTCAAATCTGGTTCAAGTTGAACAACAAATTTTGAAAAAAAACCACGGTCTTCCTCTTGATGACAATCATCCACTTGAGTCGAAGTAGAGAAACTTCTGACACCTATGAATTTGGAAAAAACCATCGTCTTCCTCTTGATGATAACTTTTCCAGTTGAGTCGATTTAAAGAAATTCTCGACACCTATACTGGTGTTGGAAATATAAGGGGAAATTGAGAATATAAGAATTGGGGATAAGAACCTCACTCTATAACAAGAGTTATATTTAAAAATAAATAAAATATATATATTAACCGGAAATATACCTTGTAAATCGGGATACGACGACGACAACGGTACGGTGAGGTAAATGACAACGTGAAGGCAAATGACGATGGAAGACCGGCGACGGTGAACGGCAAGGGCGACAACGACTTACACAAGGCGAATACTGACGTTTCTACTCCTCTTCTTTGCGAAACCAAGTTAATATTGATTGTGTGTTGTGAGTTAAAAAAAATGAAGGGCCCTCCCTATATATAAGAGGGGTCGCGTTGCTGCCTTCATCGCGGCTGCTCAACGCCATTCCCGCACTTGCCATGTAGCGCGCGAAATGCACGCTGCAGGCAGCAGCACGACCTTTAAACTGTGTTGCTACCTGCAACGCCGGTCCTATCGTGCTGTAGGCAGCAGCATTGCAGGAAATCCTCAAAATGCCCTCCTTCTTACAGGGCATAAACGAAAATTTAACATCACAACCAATCAAAACATTATTGTATAAATTTTTTGATATTAATATTATTAATAAATTAATCCCCATCAAATAATACTCCAGGATGTCAATGGGTGGGGCGACACTGTCCCAAACCCACTCAATCCCCTGGGGCGG
Source organism: Pinguicula primuliflora (assembly GCA_025802335.1). Taxonomy (NCBI): domain Eukaryota; kingdom Viridiplantae; phylum Streptophyta; class Magnoliopsida; order Lamiales; family Lentibulariaceae; genus Pinguicula; species Pinguicula primuliflora. Next base: position 14,746 of record JAOYMZ010032489.1, on the reverse strand, counting down.
GGCAAGCCCGTACCAACCTACCCCAAAATTATTATTTTAATTAACTAATTTAATTTAAGTATAATATAATAAAGTGTTATAAAATAAGCTGATTCAAACTAAAAAATGTTCTTTCTTGATAGCCAAGGTCAAGATGATCTATAAGATAAATTATTAGGTGCTCAATATTGTTGTGTTCAATAAGTATTGTTGTGCTCAATTCTAATATGAATAATCCACCTGATAATCTGACGGCTGAGATTAGATGAGTCCCTTAAAATAACTTAAATAATCAATTTACGGTGAATCATTAGTTTGTCAGCTGTATCTTGCGTATGGCTGTTGGAAAATGCTAGTCTAACCTAACGGATTTGAGCATTCCTTTAATTCGTTATGAATAGTATACAACCCACTTTGTAAGCCTATATAGGGTTGTGAGACTATATAAACAACACATGTAAGACCTATGTAAGTCAAGAGAGAAATAACCAAAAACTCTCTTAATCGTCTATGCTCACTTTGTCCCATTCACCTTCTCGCAGTTGGCAAGAATTTAACTCTCGATTCTTTTCTCTAGCTTCAAACAGTTAAGAATCATACCGTTTTTCAAATATTCCATTCAAACCTCCCTCCATTTTATCAAGGACAAGATTGAGGTAAACCCGAACCCAACTCCACCATGGTACGGGATAGGAAAATTTTGTCATCCCTATTCCAAGCCAACCAACCCTAAACTTTTTTTTTTGGTAAAGTAAAATTGTGTATTGATAAAGGTCTTCCATGTACAAGTGCTTGTAGCAGGCAAAAATTATGCACAACCTACTAAGCACATTCTCGGATTCATGATCCAATCTACGATTGAATATACAAAAATAGTTTTCACTTTACTCTTTATCCAGCTCCATGTAACACGTTTAAGTTTATTCAGTTGTTGATATGCATTCGGACCCATGCTGTTGAAATGTTTATGGTTTCTTGCCGTCCAAATAATCCAGGTGGTAGCCGACCAGAACATGATCTAGAGCTCTCTTTGAATTCCATTTGGTTTGGCAGCAATGAAGGTCTCTAGATTTACCTCACTGTGCATTGGGATGTCCAGACATAAGAAGAATTTGCTCCAGAGTTCTTTGGCCGATTCACAGCTTGTGACTATATGTTCTTCTGTTTCTACTGCTGAGCTGCATATAATGCAAAGGTTCGGTGAATCTTCGTGCAGAATATTCCTGTTCTGGAGGTTGAGGAGGTCGGCAGTCCTTTTTTATTTAGTCTCCAGTTGAAAATGGACACTTTCTTTGGGATGAATTTGTTCCAAAGCAGTGACAGCTTCTCCATATCAGTTGAAGGGATATCTTCTTATTCCTGATTTTTTCTGATCAGGTGAGAAGCAATTCTTGTTTTGTAGTAGACTGAAGTACTGAGTTTACACCTCCATGTATCCTGAGCATGTACCTGAAATGAGAGGTCAGATAGCACAACAGTTAAGCGAAGTAGTTCCTCCTTTTCCTATTCGAATAGCTCCCTTCTCCATGTCTATTTCCATTCCCATTCATTATTTATCCAGTTCCCATGTTGAGCAACACTTGCTTCTCTAAGAAGATCAATACGCATGAGTCTGTCAAAACTTGTTTTGATATGGACAGTGCCCACGTGCAGATCATCCCAGAATTTGGTGCTTTCTCCATTCACTAGCTGTAGAGTCATCATTTGTCTAAACCATTCCTCATTAGTGATTTTTTCCACAGCAGTCCACCAACCAGATTTTTGAGATCTCCCCCTTTGTGTAGCATTCTATTCTTGATTAGTGTGTGCTGATAAGTTAACCAGCACTCGGTATGAGCCTACTTGAAGGGAGCCATTCTTGCCATATCTTGAAGTAATTACTTTTTTCCACATCTCATCCCTGTTGTTCAGCAATCTTCCAGCCCATTTGCAAAATAGAGCCAAGTTAATTTCCTGTAGAGACCTCATTCATACGACCCCTCTATCTATAGATTGACAAACATGTTGCCAAGCTACCCAAGATACTCGTTTTTTTCATCATTGCCTCCCCCAAAATAGGTTGTACGGATAGATTCAAGTGTGTGTAGGATTTTCTTAGGGGCTCTGAATATGGAGAAATAGTACGAGGGCAATGAGGATAGTACCGAGTTGATTAACACTTTACGGCCTACCACAGATAAATTTTTATTTTTCCATTTTCCCAGGACCTGCTTGAATCTGCTTATCACTGGTTCCCACAAGGCTGCTTGGGTTGATCTTCCACCAACTTGTAGTCCGAGGTAAGTGAATGGAGTTGTCCCAGTTTCACAGTTTAGGAAAGTAGCCATTTCATTCAATAAGCTCTCATTCACATTGACACCGATTAAGATGATTTTCTTATAATTGATTTGCAGGTCAGACATGAGCTCGAAACACCTTAATACTGTCTTGAATGTTTTGATATTATCCCATGTACATTTCCCAAACAGTATAGTGTCGTCAGCAAACTGAAGATGAGATATCTTTATCTTATCAAAACCAACTTCCATTGGATCTAGTAAGCCTTCCTGAACTGCCGTTTTTAACATCTGATCCTGTCCTTCTGCAGCAATAAGATAGAGAAAAGGGGATAGAGAGTAGCCTTGTCTTAGCCCACGCTGTGGACTAAATTCTGCAGATGGGCTTCCATTGATTAAGATTGTGTTCAACCTCTCCATTTTTCATGGAATCCCAGATTAGCAGCCATCTTATCTAGAAATTGCCAACTAACGAATCAAATGCCTTTTCAAAATCCAGTTTGAAGATGAACAAAGGCTCTTTTGTTTTCTTTGCTTAAAATACCATCTCATTCACGCATAGGACCCCATCTAATATTTGTTTGCCTGACAGAAAGGCTGTTTGGTTTTCTGAAATAACCTCAGGCAGTACTGAACGAATTCTCATTGCCAAGCACTTAGACAAGATTTTATATGGGCAGTCAATCAAGGTGATTGGACGAAAATCATCAACCTTTTGCGGAGATTTTTTCTTAGCTAACAAGGTTATATGTGTTGCATTTCCCGCCTAACAATCTCCCCGTGTGTGTGAAATTCAGCCATCATATTCAGAATGTCCTCTTTCATCTCAGGCAGATTTTTTTTAACAAAGTTGAAGTTTATTCCGTCTGGTCCAGGGTTTTTCCTCCCTCCACAACTTGCCACAACATCTAGAATTTCTGTTTCTAAGAAAGGACTGATCAAATGGTTAACTGCAGACTCATTTAATTAGTTCTTGAAATCTCTGTTCAAAGCAGCACCTAAAGTGGTTTTTTATCTCATCAGGAGTATCAAGCCATTTTGTGCCATCCAATATTCCTGATATACCATCTCTTGCCCTGTTGCTTTTAACATAATTGTGGAATATTCTTGTGTTTTCATCCCCTTGCTGTAGCCAGGCTATTTTGGACTTTTGAAACAATGTTGATTCCTCTTTTTTCTGGTTGATCTTGATGTCGTTCCACAATTCTAGTGCATGAAGCCTTTCTGTAACCAAGATTTGTCCATTATCAGCTTTCCTTTCTAGCTCAGCTAACTCATCTTTTAGCCTTCTCAATCTAGCTTCAGAATGCATATTGTTCTCAGAGTTCCAGGTCCGAATGCATGCCCTAATCACTTTCAGTTTTTCTTTAATACGGAAGCCACTAAAACCAGGAATAACTGTCTCTTGCCATTTGTGAGATATCATTTGTACAAACTCATCATCCTCCAGCCAGCAATCTAATGTTCTCAACGGCTTGGGGCCCCAGTTGATCACTCTATCTATTAGTAAGATTGGACAATGATCAGAGTCTAGACGTTGTAAACCTTCTTGAATCCATTGGTGTCGGTTCCAAAATCATATATCATTAACAAGAAATCTATCTAATCTGCTCATTAACTCAAGGGTTGGTCTGTACCATGTGTATCTTCAACAGCAGGAGATCCCTTTTCATTAATAACTAAAAATAAAACAATAGGAGATCCCTTTTCATTTCCTCAATTTTCGGAGATTTATGAGGACCAGAAATTGTGATATGTTTTTGTTATGTTTGTTTAGGGGTGTTTCATCCTCCCATGCATCCTCTTTTTTCTTCTTACCACCTTTTCACATTTCGCCCTGCCCCTGACCTTCTCCTAAAGGTAAACGCTGCTGCTTTGGCAACAATATTTCAAGATTCACTTTCCATAATTTGAATTTATGCTTACAATTTGGGTACTCGCAGGGTTCTTTCATTTGGGAGATCAAGGGTTAGGGCGCCCGAAGGTCATTCGAGAAACTTATTGAAAATGTCGTCGCCGCCGGAGGAATCACCGGCTCCGCCGCCGCCGAATTCTTCCTCCTCCTCTTCTCCTCCTCCTCCATCGGATTCATCGAGCTCGCCTCCTCCGCCGGATTCCTCCAGCGCGTCCCCACCGTCGGAATCATCGAGCTCACCTCCACCGCCGGATTCGTCAGGTTCGTCCCCTCCACCACCGAAATCGGGTTCCACGTCCCCGCCGCCGCCGCCGTCCAAATCTGATTCGCCTCCTCCTTCGAAATCGCCACCTCCACCGTCGGGATCAAACGACCGGTCGCCTCCTCCTCCATCGTCAGATGACGACAATGGAGGATCTCCACCGCCTCCACCTCCACCGCCGCCGCCGCCGCCGCCTCCACCACCGAGATCTGGATCGAATCCTGCTCCCAGGGGAAGATCATCGCCGCAGCTGCCGAATTCTTCATCGAACAACGACGACTCGTCCAACCAGAAAGCGATCATTGCCGGAGCCGTCGCCGGTGCAGGGTTACTCCTCCTCATCGTGATCGTCGCCATCGTGTGCTGCTGTAGAAAGAAGAAGCGAAAGCGTTCGAATGATATGAACTACTATGGAGAAAATCCAAACAAGAACATGAGTAAGCACATATATTCAAGATTAAATTTATTTTTCCCTTTTCCTTTTAACAACCAAAATGGAAGAAATTCCAAAATAGGACTTTCATTTTTTGATAGCTATGGTATTTGAAATTATTTTTGATCCGACTAATCCATGAAATCCATGCAAAGAGACATCATCCCTCTTTGAAGATTTAAGTCTCAGGCCTCCACAACTAGGCCAACCCCTTGGGATTCAAAATAGGACTTTCATTTGAATCACGTGTTTTTTTCGTTGGATAGACTGAAAGTCGAACTCGTTTTTCAATGTCAATATGATGCACAATTGGCATTCTAATTATGACATAATTAAAGGTGTTTGGAAAATGATATAGCTCACGACTAGGCAGCTATACAACACGCCGTTTTGTGCACGACATCAACACGATTGTGTCACATGGTTGTGGGTCCCACATGTCAGTATGTGGGATCCACAAAAACCTCATGTGAAATGGTCGTGCAAATATAGTGCACTAAAGGCGTGCATTTTAGCATTTGCCCCTAATGACATATCATTTACACGAGAAATGATATAACACACTCCCACTATGTACACATCTTCACACCTTTCATTCATACTATGTAGGAGCACACACATGTTCATGTGTGTATGACATATATTTATAAACGTGAGAGGATTTAAGAGGTAGTGTCCGGACCAGACTGTTTTATATTATTTTTGCATTTACAACACCAATCCAAATAGTGGGCCTTATTGAAGTGGTGTGGGGCCCACCATTACAAGACAGTCAATCGACTACTACCGCATGCAGTCCGGTCAGGTGGGTGAATATGTCATGATTCCTAATTCAGCTTAAGATTTGTTTTTTTTAGAGATTTTTTCATGTTGGAACCAAAACTTGGTATATATTTCGGAATTGGATTCAGTTAGTTAACTGGTAAGATAAGTATCATTTAATGTGCAGGTTGGTCTAGGGTTCTATAACTTTAACTGCATAAACAATGTGTTTTTGCTGCATACGTGCATAAATCCTCAAATAATCTCTACTTTCGATTATCTTCAATTTTTTTGATAATTTCTATTTGTCTTCAATTAATGTGGGATATTTTCGAATTCAACAGATAATTACTACAATACAGGCGGACAAAACTACTACAACACCGGCCCTAGCTCCTCCACGGACCACATAGTCAGAATGCCACCGCCGCCAGGTAGTGCCGGCGTGAGCTCCGAGCACCACTGGCAGATCGCCCCTCCTCCTCCACCTCCCCCGCTGATGAGCAGCGAGATGAGCTCTGCTGGCTTCTCCGGCCCGGCGCCTCCACCGCCCCACCCCGCAATGTCCCTGGGCTTCAACCAGAGCAGCTTCACCTACGAGGCACTATCAGCGGCGACCTGTGGCTTCGCACGTTCGAATCTTCTCGGGCAGGGTGGTTTCGGCTACGTGCACAAGGGCGTGCTGCCCAACGGGAAGGAAGTCGCGGTTAAGAGCCTGAAACTGAACAGCGGGCAGGGGGACCGGGAGTTCCAGGCGGAGGTGGATATAATCAGCCGAGTGCATCATCGGCATTTGGTCTCGCTGGTCGGATACTGCACGACAGGGACTCAGAGGATGCTCGTTTACGAGTATGTGGATAATAAGACTCTAGAGTACCACCTGCATGGTAAGCATCACGACAATTTGCTTTGTTTACCAAATTACTGACAATCAAATCACTAACTCCTAAATAAGAGTTCTTAAGTTCCTGAATTACTCACAATCAAATCGCCAAAATCTATTCAAGACAGCTTGGTTTGGTGTCAATTAGATGAACTCCAGAATAAGAGGTGTCGAGTTCAAGCCCCAGCAAAAATGCTTGCCTAAGCCTAATACATAGGAGCCTTTGGGCTGGGTGCAGGCCCCCTAGATTAGTCGGGAGTGTAAAAAGCTATTGGAGAAGGAACGAGAGTATTTCTCCCAACTTATCTACCTAACGAAAAATTGTCAAAATCTCATTATACATGATTATCGGCCTATCGTTGGAGATATAATATGGAGCACCAAATTTGTACATGGGATTTGCACTCTACATGACATGGCAACAATTGATTGGGCCAATAGAGCCCACTTATTTTATTTAGGTTAACCACTAACATGGTGACATCTCAAAATAGTGCAAATTTCGTGCAATATTATTATTTGGGGTTTATGCCATTTCTGAGGCGGTTAAAATTACTGAATCCTTTCCCTTTATATCTTGCAGGAGAAGGCCGGCCTGTCATGGATTGGCCAACGAGGCTTAAAATTGCTCTAGGGTCCGCTAAAGGGTTCGCTTATTTGCATGAAGATTGTAAGCAATTCTTACAATCTCTTATTTTTTCATTCATTTTCATCAATATATATAGAGAGAGTCCAGTTCTTATGGACAATTTTCCCCATCCGTGTATAATTTTTTCGTAGCATCATCCATTTTCGAAATTAGTCGCACAATTGGAAAGGGATGGTGCTATGAAAAAATTATCCACGCAAGAGAAAACTAAACACAATAAAATTGATAATAGCGTCTTGAGCCAAAATCCAATCCCAGGCCTCAAGATGGAGCCTGATAGTCTATTGGGTTGGTCCAACTACGAATGGATATCTCTCTCGGCTACCATAAAACATTTATTTCCTTCTTTATATTTTCGGCCATGTCACCCTCCATATTCATATATGTTTTTTTTTTGATAAGTCATGTATGTTCTTTTTAACCAGTGCTTATTTATTTTGTCCATTAGGCCATCCTCGTATCATCCATCGAGACATCAAGGCTGCCAACATTCTGCTAGACATGAATTTTGAAGCAATGGTATTGTATTTCATTTTCCCCTTCTATTTCATTTCATAAACTATACCCTGAATTTCATTTGTGACTTAGGTGGCTGATTTCGGATTGGCCAAACTTTCTCAAGATAACAACACCCACGTGTCCACTCGGATCATGGGTACATTCGGGTAAGACTCAAACAGGAGCCCTTAATTGTTCATTTTCTAGAGAGCTTTTATTTTCATTATTGGTTCATTAGAGAAATACACACTTAAAACAATTTACCCAAACTCACCCTATAAAAGTGTCAGATATGTGTGCGTGTGGGCCAATGCGACATTCATACAAAAAAAACTTTGCATCAATCTAATACAAAGTATCATCACATTTCATTATATACCGATTGATATTTGTATAGACAATATTCTCTAATACTAATGACAATGAAAACACAGGTACTTGGCCCCTGAATATGCATCTAGCGGAAAACTCACAGAAAAATCAGATGTCTACTCGTTCGGAATCATGCTTCTGGAGTTGATAACCGGAAGGCGACCTATCGACTTAAGCAGCGACGAGGACAGCTTGGTTGATTGGGTATACACTCACCTTATAATTCTTTTGAGTTATGATGCATGATAAATTCAAACTCACTTTTCCTAATTACTCATTAATAAACAGGCAAGGCCGATTCTGATGGATGCGACCGAAGGAGGAGGAAGCTACGAGGAGCTGGTGGATAGTAGACTGCGAAACAACTATGATCCACACGAGATGCTACGCATGGTGACCTGTGCTGCGGCAAGTATTCGACATTCCGCAAGAAGAAGACCCAAAATGAGTCAGGTACAAAACTTTATTTGTGTGTATCAAAGAGGATTGGGGTATTTGTGTGCAGTAAAGGGCATGCCAGGTATTCTCACTAAAATGCCAATATGATTGAATTTAATTTCATGTGTAAACGTGTTAGAAAATCGGTCCACCTCTCTCTGGGCTCGGACCTCGTGTTCGCAGGTGCACATGTGTGGGCCAACTTAAATAGGTAGATGTGGGTTACTCTCATTAAAACCTTGAGCCTAAGGTAATTAGATTGTACCACCACATTCCTATTTAAGTTGGTTCATAATTGTTTCTCTAATCGGTATGAGACAACATTCCAATACTCTCCCTCAAGTCAAACTAGGTAAACCCTGTTGGACTTGGATATCACAATGCCCAAACATTGGGCCAAACACCTCCATGGGCCCCTCCACCCATGGGTACAACACTCTGGACTTCCCTCCAGAAATAAATTCGGGCCTCAGTGGGCCAAACACCTCCATGGGCCCCCCACCCATGGGTAGTACAACACTCCGCTCCGAATCCCCTCCGGGAACAAACTCGGGCCTCAGACCGCCCGCTCCGATATCATGTTAGAAAATCAGCCTGCCTCTCTCTGGGCTCGGGCCTCGTGTGCGCAGGTGCACGTGTGTGGGCCAACTTAAATAGGTAGATGTGGGCTACTCTCATTAAAACCTTGAGCCCAAGGTAATACATTGTACCACCGCATTCCTATTTAAGTTGGTTCATAATTGTGTATCTAATCAGTATGGGACAAAATTCCAATAAAACGCCATGTAAAACATTATTCCAGCAGACATGATCACCATAAATGTGGCAGTGCTGTAGATTTTCATACTTTTCTGCTTGGAATTGACTCACTTGTTTTTTTGGTTCATTCAGATCGTACGTGCTCTGGAAGGCGATGTCTCATTGGATGACCTAAACGCGGCAGTTAAGGGAAACAGTTCATTGTTTGGCTCCAGTATCGGCTCAGACACTGACCTGAAAAAGCTGGGAAAAACCGGTGGTGTCTTGTCGAGTCAGGAGTTCACAAACAGCAGCGATGAAGGCCACACCGGAGAGTTTAAACGCAGGTCCCGTTGAAAAGGCAAGAGATCATGCAATCTTACATCACGTGCCGCCGCAGTGGATCATCGGTGCATTTATAAGTGGTCATCTCATGAGAAACCAAAACATATCGGAGAATCGAGGGCGGCCACCCTTTGTTATGAATGAATGGTTGGTTTCTTTTCACTAGATAGAGATGGAGAAGTTGATGGAACTTGAAATAATAATATGAGTTGTGTGATTTGCTATTGTATGTAGTTTTTGAGGTTTCATGCTTTTGCGGCCAACATTATACTTGTTCAATTAAAGGGAAGAAAAAATGATTTTTTTTTGTTCATGTCAAGTGAAAGTGGTTATCAAGAACGGTAAACCCTCAACTTCGGGTAATCTCCTATTCAAATCATTTTGGAAATGATCATTAACTTTAGATTCAGCGCTCGAAAAGTGATTGTTTATTTTGGGTTCAGCTGTATGTATATTTATAGGATTTTTTATTTTTAGACACTAAACTACTAAAGTTGTCGAAATCAAACTTTACGACTGGTTTGTGCATAATTTGAACATGTGAATTTCGAAAACGATGACAGATTTTTTTTTCGTGCAACCTGAAGTTGCCAAAAAGTAACCTATATCAATTTCGGTACAAAAAAATGCCTGATAAATGTAGCAGTTATATCAAGAAAATAGGGTTTGCAGCAACAGCTATTGCCGCCACGTGCTCTAGTAGCCGTTACCACCATCCAGTCATTGTGCGCCGTTTGCAGGTCACCACAAACAAGATATGTGGGACGGAAAGATGCAAATAGAGACAAGCAAACATAAATGATAGATGATAGCTGAAACTGGACGACAAACTGCGAGGAATCTGGACGGAAGGTGCGACTGGTGGTGGATCCAGAATTGTTTTAAGAAGGCATGCCACAATTTCGTGTATAATTTTATAATACATTAATAATGATCAATATTAAAATTATATTAAAAATACTATATGAAAATAAACTATGCAATGCATGATTTTGGTTATTCAACACTACAAATGTCAGAGACCTTTGCTGCAGCTCTGGAGAATGGGATCTAATTCGACATAGACTCTGATGCTGGCTTCATAGCTATCTGGTAGAATGCATTATAACAATTCTGCCCCCTTCTCCTCTAGCAGGTGTAGACCGTCGCTCCTGGGGTTTCTCATCAAATGACCTATTCTCTTGTGCATCCGCGAGAGATATGGTGATCTGTCGCGCTCAGGCATCGACGCCTCAACTGGATGATAGCCCCTGGAATCTGATCTGGACAATGGAGGTTCAGGAGAACATTAGGCTTTTTTATGGCGCATTCTTCATGATGTTTTATGGACTAACATTAAGGCCCCGTTTACTGCAGAGTTAGGTTTCGGGTTTGATTTTAATTTGGAGTGTTAACGATAACATTAAATTTAGTAAACAACGTTTCAAATTTGATGTTGCTTGAGTTAGTTATGGTTTTGCGTGTTCACTTTGAAGTGAATTTAGTTTGATTGAACAGTTAAATAATAGTAAAATAACTAAAATACCCTTAATTCCAAATGTATCGTATCAACAAGGAATCCTTATCAACCAGAGTAAACATAAAAACGTCAGAATCAAACTACAAGTTCAAAGTGGACAAAATTAAACTTAGAGAAGATATAGATTATAGGCAACAGTTCAAAACAACAACGTCCAATCAAACCACAAGTTCACAACTCAACAGAGACCACAAGTTCATTGCATAGAGCTGATCAAAATGCAATATAACCATGTTTATAAACATCACAATGAGGATAAAACTCATGTTCACTATAGCTTCGGGTATTTTGCAATCACTTCAGCATTGATTTTGTCCACCCAATAATAGAGCCACTCCTCACGGATATTATTTTCAAGAATATGCCATATATGCCTGGTAGAGACATTGTTAAGGAGGTGTGACACAATTGCAGTCCTCGTCCATATATTGAATTGGCTGTATGACCTCAATTTGCCCATCAACTGCCTTGCAACACCCAATGGTGATTCAACATGAGTATGAAGGGTTTTCACATATGTCCTGATCTTCGAGTAGCAGCGTACTTTTTCATCTTCTGCGGGTATTGGCCGTTTTCCTTTATTCCTACGAGCCCGAGGAACTGCTTCTGTAACCCCACCGTCCTCACTACCTTGAATTCCTCTTCCTCATCAACAGTTTTGGACCCTTCAGTCACACCAATGTCTCCATCATCTCGTGCGTATACACTCGTTGCCCTAACCTTGACGAAGACCTCACACCAATCTTCATATAGAGAAAATGATCTTCTCCTCAGTAATTTGTAATCAGGATTAGCCTACAATAGAATAGTGAATGTCAAAACAGAAATATCTAATGCACAGTGACTACGGAAATTTACCAATAGAAGCATATGAACAGAATGAAAGTTGTTTAGTACATAATAAAATTCACATAAATATATCTTACCCTAACAATACTAGCCCACGCCGTTTCATCTTCAACCATCATCTGATGAGTTGTCGGGTTCACAGACACCCAACTCATGCCCATGAAATTGGAGAGAAGGTCATACAGCTTCTTCCACACGTGAAGTTTGGATTTCATGTGTGACACAGCACAAATAGTGTTTCCTCTGACCCTCATGGCAATCCTTTCAGCACATATAACAAGGAATCCAGATTTGAACCCTCCTTGACTTCGCATGCCTTCTTGCACTAGTTCTTTTGCGACATCAATCAGTGCTTACTCTTCAGATTGGAGCCACACATTCTTCCTCTCCCTTTTCTTTACTCCCCTGCTACCTCCTTCCTCACTTGCGCTTGTATTTTTTCGATGCTTTGGTAGGACTTTCTCCCTGCCGCTCCTCTAAATCGTCGACAGGGTCCTCATTTGCTACCTCATTTTTCGCTGCGTACTCAGCCCTTAATTCAAAAGGGTCCTTGTTTACTGCTTCAGAATTCGATTTTGACCGCCTACCCACCACGTATGGCGAATCCACTCTCACCTCAGAAGGTGTAGTTTGGCATATATCCATCGGTGCTTGCGTCTCCCCTGGGGATTTTTCGGCTGCAGCCACTTTTGCTTTTCTGAGAGGGGTTTTGTAGCTATTTTTTCTCATCTGCAGGTTTGAACAATGAACACATAAATGCTTAATGGAAATGTTCAACAGAAACAACAAAAATAAGTTCATGGGCGTTCTATGTAACACAACGAGTAAGATAAACTCACAACTACAAAGCTCAGAACAAATAGACTTCAACAATTGAGAAACAATTTGAACAAGACAAAATTACTGGACTAGGGTTCATACATCACATAAAAAATCCCACAATTCGTCAACAATTGAATGCTTTACGTCGCGTACGGTGAACTAGGGTTCACAGAAAAAATACAAGAAAATAGAAACAATAAAACAAAAAATGTTGGACTAGGGTTCACAGAAAAAATACAACAATTGAATTCGTCAACAATTGTTGTGTTAGCCCATAAAATATACAACAAAAACAGTTGAACGAGCCAAATTAACTGTACTAGGATTCATACATCCCAGAAATTTACCTCGCGTACGGTGGAATTCTTCAGGAAACTAGAGCTTGATTTGGTGTTGGATTCTTCACGCGGACAGCAGTAACAGTCGCGTAAATCGAATTCGCGAAAGTCGAAATGATGGTAGGGTTCTAGACGAAAGGCAGGATGGTGTCGTCGAGTTCGAAGGAGAACGACGAAGGGGGATGGTGACGAAGGAAAATGAAGACGAACAGAGAGAAATGTTTATTGGAGGGTTTTTACGTCATTGACACCAAAACAGATTTGTTAATGCTCGATAACAAACAAATTTCAGGGGATCAGTTTAGCACTCCGAATCCAATTCAGGGGAAAAACGGGAGATTCGAGAGGTTTGGCCAATTTTAGCGCTACAAATTAGAATCGTAGTAAACAACTTTCCAGTTTGATTACGATAGTTACGAAAGGCGATAACTACCGTAATCAAACCCTAACTCGACAGTAAATGGGGCCTTGAGGGTCTAATTACCCGCTTAGGTGCTAAGCGACTGTCGCCCTAATGCTTTTTTAAATACTGCTTTTAGGTTAATCTCCTCGTGTCAGTGGTAGAGGGAGGCATCTGGGTGAGCGGGTTTAACTCGCCCGCCCGTTTTCGAAAACGGTTTGGGTGACCGTAACCCGGGCCGCCCATTTTTTTTTTTGAAAATCGTAATCGTAACCGCCCGTTTTTAAACGGGCGGAATCAGGCCGTATCCACCCGTTTATTTATTAAAAAAATTAATTCAACCGTTTTAGCCATTTTATTTTAACCCGTTTATTCATTTGGCCCATTTTATCGGTCCATTTGACCTATATCCATCCATTTATTTATATAAAAAATTAATTTAAAATATTTAATTATAAATGCGGGTTATACGGGTTCTACCCGTATCCACCCGTTTAGATTTTTAAAAAATCGGGTCGCTCGTTTTCTTATACGATTTATGCCCAAAACACTTGTTTTGGAAACATAAATCGCCGGTATCCGTCCATTTCCAAAAACGATTTAAACGGTCCAGACTACACAGATCTGATCCGAGGTGAGACCCATTTAGCTCTTTTAGCGCAAACCATTTGCATCTCTCTTATCAGTGGCCATGACAGGCCACAATCTGACAGCCAAAAATCCCCCTTGGTGGCCGTACTGGGAGGCACCCAGTCATACTGTATGTGGTGTATGGTGGAGAGTACTCCATTCAAACTCGTGTTGATGTTTGCATTAAAAAAAAAAATTCACTGACCCTGTTAGATTCAGGTCAAATGTGAACAGGCCTGCCTCATTTATATATTGCCTCTCTTAGCTGGCTTTCCTGTGTACAGAACTTGGACTTGGACAAGGATAAAAAATTTCGCAGGTGCCATCCGGATGCTTTGGATCTCGCATTTTCTTGTCCCCCACTTCGCACTTTGAGACAAAACGCATAAATTTTCATAAATTTGGGAGGTACTATATACAAAGGCATCATGTTAAGCAAATAATTTGTTGATTTTTAAGTTGTGGAATATGTAGATGCTGTAGGTCAATATCGAATTAATCGTAGAACGAATCTAATAGTAACGAGTACAACGAATATACCTTTACGTTGTTGCGGAAGTATGACGGATCGTAATCACCCGGACTGTAGAAATCACCGTTGAAAGAGGCTATGAAAAGTCTCTTGATATCCACGAATC
>JAOYMZ010032478.1:0-16412 GCA_025802335.1 Pinguicula primuliflora | reverse complement strand
TGGTGTAGAGAATTGAAGAAGAGATGTTCTCTTGGTGAGAAGTGTTCGTCTGTGTTGGAGACCATGATCGTGTTATGGGCAAGCATGAAGAGCTTCTGTGTGTTTAGAGAAGTAAAGTTACTTCTACCATTATGAGGCCTTTTGGTCCCATTGGTATGACGATAGAGTCTTCTTCTATTGGCAAGTTCAAGATGAGCTTGTGTGTTGCAAACCATGGAGCTACATCTGAGGGGGTGCTTGGAGAAAGAGATCGAGTTTATTTGTGATACGAGAGAATTCAATTCAATGGGTTATTTGTTGGGATTTTTTGTGTAATTAAAAATCCTAGTTTGACTTGAATTATTAATCTCTGTAAGAATTCTAATTGCATTTGAATTCCTCTCTATAAATATTTGATCTCTTGACCACTAGGGTTGAGAAAAGAGACAGAAAAGAAAGATAGGCGGGGTTGAGAGAAAAAGAGAGATGTGAGGCTTGGGTTGTGGCTCTCTTGTCTGGGCGACTTTAGAGGTTTTTCTGTGTGTCTTTTGGGTGTGGCTCTCTGATTTGAGAGGTTTCCCCTATTTATCTTCTAGGTTTTCTCTGTGTCTCCTTTGTATCACTGTACTTATAGTGGATGCATTCTCCTCTTCTCCCGTGGACGTAGGCTTTCTGGCCGAACCACGTTTTTTTTTACATTGGAAGCCTAAGAAGGCCAAGGAGTTCAGAGTCTAAACAAAACGAAAGCAAAAATACAGGGTCACTCCCCTCAAGGGGGTTGGAACACAAACAGATTGCCGGAAAGCTACTGCAAAAAACCAGTAGGCTGAGAGCTTGCTTCATTGTGTATGCTCATGGAAGGGATTGTCGGGGATGCACCAGAAATCATAGCATCCAGGGGTTGGTCCGCCCTAACAGTTCCCTCTAAGCTGGTAAGCTCACATCCATGCAAGAGAGATTCATCTCTGAAATAAAGTATTAGTAAGGAGTCGTAATTTAGACCCATTTTGGCCAGATTATCAGCCTCCTGCACTAGTGCTCTCTTCCGGTGTACTAAGCCTGTGCTGCAAGCTGAGAGCATGCAGCGGATGCGTTGAATTAGGGAGATGTTAAGTAAATCTTTCCTGCTGCATTGGATAGCTAGGATTGCATTCTTTGCATCAGACTCAATAAATCCCCCATTTAGTTGCAGATGCTGGATCACCGAGATTCCGTGAAATATAGCCCATAACTCAGTCACGGAGCTCTCGCATGTGCCAATTCTGCCTGCAAAGCCCAAGATCCATTGGTTCAGGCCATCTCGGAGAATGCCTCCACAAGCTGCACGGTTATTGTAACGTCATACTGCTCCATCTACTTGAAGCTTGAAAACAGTAATCTGGGCGGTGGCCGTGGCTGACGATGCACATCTAGATTTGAGGATAAGTCCATTGCAGCATGACGCCTCGCAATTTGTGTTGCTTGATCCGTGAAAAAGCGAGTTGTCTCCTTGGAGGTTGCATGAATGGAAGAGCAAATTTCTCTGCCTGCTATAGCATGTCCATTGAAGATTTCATTGTTCCGGGCTAACCATAGTCTCCAACACGCTGTAGCAAAAAGAACCTGCCAATTCGATGGGTTAGTAGAAACAGACATATTATAATGTAACCAATCCTTATGGATGTGCACTGATAGAAGGAGCCCAAGAGGGTAGTACAAAGGCTCTCCCATATTTCCCTGCTCCGGTCGTAGTTCCTGAGCATATGTAGGGAGGTTTCCGCTCGAGAGCATATATGACAGCAGTTAGAGGGCGAGATCCCTCTGCGGTGTCTCTCCGCATTTGTCCAGAGGACATTATGTGCAAGCTTCCAAAGGAACATTCTGATGTTCTCTGGAATGCTGAGAGACCAAATTGCTTTCCATATGGGATCAGGGGGATTGGGGTTGGGACTAATTATGGTGGCCAAGGCTGATGCACAGGTGAATTTTCTGCTAGGAGAAGGGCTCCAGATAGGGAAATCCTGCCCTGCCTCCGATGCTAGTGGTGAGAGAGAAACAATCTGTACGATCATAGTGGCCGGGAGCAACGAGCTTAGACGTGGTATGTCCCAGAGCCCATTGTTATCTGCAAAATCAGACACTGTTAAGTTCATATCCTGTGGTGAGATACGTGTTATAGCGGCTAAGTGCAGCGACTCCTGGAACGGATGCCAGACATCCCTCCAAAACCGTGTAGTCCGACCATCTCCGAGTACCCATTTGGAGTTGTCTCTAACCACTCCTAGCAGACATGAGATCTGACACCATAGGTATGAGCTGCCATGAGCCGCACCTTGGATTTCTAGACCTATATCAGACAAGTTGTACTTAGCATAAAACAGGTTAGTTCAAAGTTTGGAAGCATGTGAGTATAAGTCCCAAGCAAGTTTAAATAAGAAAGAGATGTTTGCATCCCGGGAGGCTCGTAGCCCCAGGCCCCCCTGATTTTTGGGTGTGCAGACCACCTCCCAGCGAACCAGTGATTGCGGTTGGTGGTTAGCTGTGCCACCCCATAGGAATGTGCGAACCACTCTGTCCATTTCGAGCGTAACGGCTACTGGTAGTGCCACTGTCTGCATCCGGTAGACTGGAATTGCTGCTAGGACCAATTTGCTTAGGACTACTCACCCAGATAATGAGAGCTTCCTTGAATTCCAAGACGACACTCTCTTTCTCATCCTGAGTAGAGCACCTCCGTGGGTTTGTTACTCTGCCATGGATAATCTTCACCCCCAAGTAAACTCCAAAATTTTCAACCTGCTTGATACCCAGGGCTTGTTCAATGTCAATTGTAGTGCTGTTGGCTGTCCGTGATGATGTCCAAAAAACCGATTTACTCGGGTTTATAGTTTGACCCTAGGAGAGAGCAAAGGTCGTCAAGATTTCCCGTATGAGGGTAGCCTGTTGAACTGTTGCTTCTACAAATAAGATAAGGTCATCAGTGAAAAGCAGGTGGGAGAGTTGCCATTTACTTCGGCCGAATGTGAGTGGCAGCCATCGTCCTAAAGCGACCGCCTCCTGTATGTCTTGAGTCAGGCGCTCTAGGCAAAGAATAAAGAGATAGGGGGATCCCCCTGCCAGACACCCCAACGAGGTTGAAACTCTTGGCCCCGAAGGCCACCCTAGATGACTTGGGTTGTCCCGGTTCCGAGGGCATATAGGATGACTCTGGACAGCACCGGGGGTATCTGGGCATCCTCCAAGGTGTCAGCAAAGTCCCATTCCATTCTATCAAACGCCTTAGTAAGGTTTATCTTGATAGCCATGAACTGCTTCCTCCCCTTCTTGGTACGCATGGAGTGTATGGCCTCCTGGGCTGCTATTATATTCTCTGAGATGGCGCACCCTTGCACAAAGCTAGATTGGTTAGGAGAGATTAATATAGGCATGACTAATTTTAACCTATTAGCAATGAGCTTGGAGATGATCTTAACCGAGATGTTGACGAGACTGATAGGCCTGAATTGATCAAACGTCTCCGGGTTTGTGAATTTTTGGTATGAATGAGATCATCGCCTTGTTCATAGACTGCGGTACTATCCCTTCATTAAAAACCTGCAACTCAAAACGAGTTAAAGACATGGCAATCAATTCCCAATTGTGCTGATAAAAATAACTTGAGAAGCCATCCGGCCCCGATGCTTTGTCGGGATCCATATCAAATACGGCCTTTTGGATCTCAAGTGGTTCTATAGCACGAGCAAGGGAAGCTTGCAGATCATCAGGAATCAGTGCAAAACATCCACGGATCCGGAACTGGGGGAGAGGCTCTTGTGGGCAATTCAGATCCGCTCCAAAGGCATTACAATAAAAAGCGGTAACCTCCTGTGACAACAAAAATCTATCAGAACACCACAAGTTTGTCTCCAGTTGGATACTGCGAGTACAGGTGGGCGTTCTTTGCTCCTTGTGCAGGGCATGAAAGTATGCCGTAGAATGGTCCCCCAAGATGACCCAGCTACATTTGGCATTCTGCTTCCTGAGCAACTCTTCTCTTGACAAGGTTTCTTCTAGCTCTTGCAGTAGCTTCCGTTCCAAATCACACAGGTATTTAGATGGATGATGTGCATTTGCTTTCTGTAGTCCCGCAATCTTATTCGTGAGCTTCCTTTTCTGTCTAAAAATGTCCCCAAAGTTGTTGACCTTCCAGTCATGTATACACTGCGACAAGTGGTGAAGTGCGTCCTCAAGAGGAATATCCAATCTCCAGTGACTCCACAGCCAACCATGCCACTCTCTATGTATCTCCCAGGCCCTGATGTAGCAGAATTGAGAAGTGGGCTGTCTCCCCAGGTCATTCCACTTACAATTCAATAAAATTGGGGAGTGGTCGGATGCAACTCTCGGTAGGTGGTTTAGAACCACTGTGTCAAAAAGGCTAACAAAGTTATCTGATGCAAGGACCCAGTCGATACGTTCATGACATGCTCCCCCTCTGCCATGTAAACTATGATCCACAAAAACCCAGGGGATGCATATCCTGTTGTAGCAGCCAGTCACGAAATCTCGAGCATCCTATAGATTTCCTACCACCAATCTTGTCCAAAGATGATCGATAAGCATTAAAGTCCCCGGCTAAAACCCAAGGCCTCTTGCACATCGGTGCTAATCGAGATAAATCACCCCATAGGCCACGTCTAATAGTCGGATTAGGTGAGCCGTACACAGCCGTAAGTAGAAACGCGTCTGTTCAGCTAGTAGAGATCTCAGCATGTATAAACTGCCACCCATAGCTCAAGATATGGACCGTGATCGTTGCCCTCCAAAGTAGCCAAAGGCCACCCGAGAAACCTTATGCCTCCACCCGGAATGAATTATCAAACCTGAGCTTGATACGGGGAAGAATCCTTTCTGCATCCTTGCCACTTACCCGAGGCTCAGACAAGATGAGAAGGTTTATTTGATGAGCAGCCAGAATGGAATGTAATGCTCCTAACGTTGTGGAGTTTTTCACACCGTGTGTATTCCAAGAAAGTATTCCTAAATCCATAAAACAGTTTTGGGTGGGGACCAGAAGCCAATGCCAAGCGAAACCGAGTAGCCAGAATTGAGAGACCACTACAGAGGATCCATGGGGTCTTCCTGAGAAAAAAGAGGGACCAGGAGGCAACTGCAACAACAACGAAAAGAAGCTACAGCTTCGGATCGCTTAACTGCAGATGAAACATGATCTTCTTCCTGCATAGGATTAACAACCTCAGTATCTTCTTGCATAAAATTACCATCAGATGGAGGTGCTAGGGGGTCCGGTGGGTCCACAGGGGTTGACGGGTCTTGCCTCACAATAGCCCCTACAAGGACTATGGTAGGCGCAAATTTTCCAACATGGAATCCTTTGTCGCTCCGCCCCTTCGTCAGACCGGTGTGTCCCGACGTGGTGTCGTCGAGAGCATCAGTATTCGTGTTTGTCAGTGGATGGGGAATCCGGACCGCAGAGTGGCCTACAAGGGCGGGGGGTCTAAGGTGGTTTGCTGGTTGGGAGCAATAAGCCAGGGGCTGCTGGGATATCATGGTCCATATTAGAAAGTTGTACTTGTGCTGCAGTTTGTGAGTTGGGTGCATTTTCAGAAGCGGGAAGGCCTAATTGGGGCAGCCCACCAAGGGGGGTAAGTTCAGCTGAGGTGGCCCTTGCCTGCCAGAATGGGCTTGATGAGCTTACTGAGTGGTCCCTGAGATTCTTCCGTTTGGAGGGTGGTGTAGGGCTCGTATGCTGGTAGGGAAATAGGACTGGATCTTTATTCTTGGATTTATGGGAAGGAGTGCGCTCGCGAATGGCTAGTTTGATGGTTGTCGGGCCTGTGCCAGAGGAGGGTGTCAGATTGGATGAGTTATGATTTGCTAGACCTGCATTTGTCCCCATCAGCTCAGACCCACTCTCAGAAATTGGCTTGTCGACCTCAAACCCCTGCTTATCTGCTAAGACATGAAAACGAGAGTTAGCGACAAAATGGGAATTAACTCGAGTACCTGCAGCAGGTTCTACTATTTTCCTTGGGGGGCATTTGGGCTTTTAGGCAATTAACCAAGACATTTCCATAGGGGTCGAAACCGCCTTAGCTATAGCTGGTTGAACAGTAGGATGGGACTTGTCATCACTCAATGATGGAACTTTTTGAACGTTACCGTTTGCCTCCCCCGTCGGAGCACCCGAATCAGGGAGGGTGGCCGGAGTTGTAGCGTGGGCACCCCCTTTATCGGTCGACGGAGCATCAGTTTGAGAAGGCTTGGAAGCTAAGCAGTTTCCTGTTAAATGGCCATACATACCACAAGAAATACAAATATTATGCAAATCCTCATAATAAACCATGTATTCAACACCTTGTACTGTGATATTCGAAACCAGGGGCTTGGTGAGATTCAGTCTCGATGCCAGACGCGCAAATAGCCTGCGTTCTGCCTGTATTGTATGAGAGTCAGCTTTGAGGTAGGCATCGATGGGCCGTGAGATCTCTCTCAGAAGGGTATCATGGAAGAATTGAGGGGGAAGGCCAGGGATTCGCACCCAAGATGCCACTGACTCGAGATGGTCTGACTTGGTGTCAAAATTGGGGTGCCAGGGGTGAATGCTGAGAGTATGGCGGACGATAGAGTATGGCCCTCCCAGGAGTGCCTTGGTATTGTCTTCCTCAAAGTTCATTTTCACCAAGTACTAAGTAGTAGCCTCTTTCTATGTCAAGAACATGAATATTGCCTTTTGGCTGCCTCAGGGAGATTAATTTCTGATAAAGAAACCTGTAACTTGTAACCTGCTTCAGGGGATTAATGAAGACAGTATATGCCATGTTGTTGTTTATCTCCTCATTAATCCTCTCAGATAAGTTGACACAGTGCTTGCCATTGATGAATACGTGTTTAACGTCTCCATCCACCACCGTAATTGGGTTTCTGGTGAAGGGGCTCTTACCCCCTTGAGTAGCCGGGATCTGGGGCTATAACGCTTCCCGGAATGTTTTGGGGTTAGTTGATTTGGCCAGTAGATCGTCGTCAGCATCGATGATGTCGTCAATAATCATGCCGACAGCTTCGGATGTGGGATCTACAGGGGCTTCCTTGTTTTTGACTTTCATGGTGGCTGGGTTTATCCCAGCAGTATCCATCGCCTCCATATGGTGATATAGGTAGTGGTGGGCTTCGGACTAGTGGAGATTTCAGGAAAAAGTTGGCCGGAGATGGTGTTTTGGAAGTTAATTCAGGGCGAAGATGGTGTTTTCGGAAATTGTGCCAGAGAGAGCCCGACGCTACAGTTTGCATTAATTAACTATAATAACAGTACCTTGGGTGTAAGAAAGTGTACTAACAGGTTTATTTAGGTGATTTGAATTCCTAATTTTACTTCTTTTTTCACATCCTATGTTCTTGCATTTTGTTTGTACAGTCTCCCTATATTAAATCGTCCCAATAGAAATCCAATTACTCCATTCAGTTGACATTCGATTTTACTTTCTTCGAACATGTATAACATATCGAGACGGAAACAAGTGCTTCAACAATAGCCATGTTGTTCCTTACAACCCTTATTTGGCTTGCAAATACAACTGCAACGTTAATGTTGAAGCGTGTGCTAGCATCAGATGTGTGAAGTATATTCACAAGTATATCTATAATGGACACGATCGCACCACTATTGTATTAGGGGACATCAATTAGATACAACAGTACCTTGACTCTCGGTACATTGGTCCACATGAAGTAGTTTGGCAAATTTTTGGCTTCCACATGCATGAAGAGTTCCCTACTGTGCAGAGTTTAGACCTCCACTTGCCTGGAATGCACCGTATTGTCTTTGACCCTAATGACACTCCTGAATCCATCATCGAGGGGGCTAACAATGAGGTCTCTACACTCATTCAATACTTCTCATGGTATGCATCCAATCCCCTCTTACCTCCAGTTGCTTATCAGGATTTCCCTGAGCACTTCGTATGGGTGAATAATCGGTGGTCACCACAACAAATAGGCTTCGCTATTGGGAAACACTTCTACTTATGCCTGCTACTAACTGTTGTAATGGTCTCCAAGTCATTCACTGAGCTTCGCACTGTCGAAGGTGTAGCCAATTATACTTTGAAGGCAGCGTGTGTTGCAATGGAACTCCTTGAAAATGAAGTTGAATGGTCTCAATGTCTTTAAGAAGCTTCTACCATGCAAGCTGGGCCCCAACTCCGCCAGTTGTTCTGTGTGATACTGATTCAGTGCTCTCCCATACAGTCAGCGCAATTATGGGAACAATTCGCATCACATTTATGCGACGATCTACATCATTATCCATCTACCTCTATCGGCATTGATGCACCTCATGAAGCACAAGTTATTGATTATGGCTTCCACATCATTAATGAGATGCTGCAGGAATTGGGAAAGACTTTGATCGATTATCCTCCCATGCCGACTCCTACAGGAACTCGTCAGCCAACCACCGGCAATAGAAGGATTCTAGATCATCACCTCCTACATGCTCAGGCACTTGAAGAACCTATCGATGCATCCATCTGTCAACTAAACACCGAGCAACACTCTGCCTTTGATGAAATCATGGATTCTATCCTCAATAATAAAGGTAAAGTCTTCTTCTTGAGCGGTGGAGCCGGTACAGGGAAAACCTTTCTATACAATACTGTCTCTCAAAATTGCCGGAGCCTAAACCATATTGTCATCTCTTACCTCATCCGGTATTACTTCTCTCCTTTTGGTTGGCGAGGTCGCACAGCTCATTCCATGTTTTCCATACCTTTTAATGTTTTTGATAATTCCATTTTGGATTCAGTAAACAATCCCAACAAGTAGAGTTTATCAGACAATCCAAACTTATTATATGAGATGATGTCTGACGTAGCATCGATTCTGTCTGGAGGCAGGCGTTTGCACCCTCTGTGATATGCTAGATATTCCTGCTGTTTTCGGCTATATCACAATGGTTCTTGGAGGTGACTTCCGTCAGACCTTACCCTTCATTCCAAAGGGTTCTCGAGAGCAAATTGTGGGTGCATGCTTAAAGCGCTCCCATATATGAAATGTTGTGCATCAACTTTCTTTATCGTCAAACATGCGCCTTGACAGCAGCGATCCCACCAACATTGCCTACAACTCATTCCTCAACAAGGTTCGTCTTTCAGATATACCTGTCTGCATGCTATTAGTTCTAATTTATAATATGTTTCATCACTGTACACGTTGGAAGCTGTCGGGATGATATGGTACGCCTACCTTTTAATGTTAAAAAGTCCATCGACTTCAAGCATCTCCTGGCCTTCATTTATCCTGGCTTGGACATTGCTTTCACATCTATGCCATCTTACCTAGCCAAGAGGAATATTCTGGCTCCGCGCAATGATGATGTTGTAGACATCAATACCGCAGCCTCAGAACATTCCCGGGCCAAACATACACCTACCAGAGTCTGCTAGCTAAAATTTATACCACGTATCTCTTTGACCCCATCCAATTCTAAGTTACCTTTTCAGATGACAAGATGACAGTTCCCGCTGCGACTATCTTATGAAATGACGATCAATAAAGCACAAGGTCAATCTCTTCAGTTTGTGGGTTCGACTTGTGTAATCCAGTTTTTAGCCACGGTCAGGCTTACGTTGCTTTGCCAAGATGCACGTCATATGACCAATTTGGTATCTTTCTGCAAATAATGGTTGCACACATAATATTGTTTGCCCGAGAGTCCTCTCATGAGTATGTTTATCACCTACATCTTACAATTTATGTTTGTTTTAGTTTGACTGTTGCTTCACTAAATTTCATACTTTGCAATTACTGTTCCAACTATGATAAACCTTCATTTGTAACGAACCCAAAATTTAACTCCGAGTAAGTTTACGAGTTCGTTATGGCATCATGACTAATTTATCATGCCCAAGCCCAAATATCGTTGACAAACAAGCCCACTAAATAATTTAATAAGGAAATCTCGATGACAATTTAGACGCCTGATCATATCTAAATCCAAACAAAGGTAGTTATGGGCCAAGCCCAATAAGAGGTACATAACGAAATCCAGACAAATGAACAAGTCCAACGTGAATACATAATGTCCCAACAATAAAAACACGATAAAGGTAGCACCCATCTCAAATCACCATAGCTATCACGATCAACAGTGACCTAGCTCTGCAAGGAAGACACATGTAGACTTGTAATCCAACAAGGCTCAGTAGGAATAAATGATCGGGGAGTCAACATATAAACATATTTAACAAGATGACTTAATTTCTCATTTGAAAACCATTTCTCCAATTCGTTCGTATGATTTATTTAATGA
Source organism: Pinguicula primuliflora (assembly GCA_025802335.1). Lineage (NCBI taxonomy): Eukaryota > Viridiplantae > Streptophyta > Magnoliopsida > Lamiales > Lentibulariaceae > Pinguicula > Pinguicula primuliflora. The sequence goes on along the minus strand of JAOYMZ010032478.1, from coordinate 6,145 downwards.
AGAGAAAGAAAGGTCACCGCATTTCAAAATTCACATAATGCTACGCCTAGCAGTAACCGTGTCATGTTCATAAGTAAAAATTTGAGATAAGCAACCTACGTTTTACTTCTTGCAATTAACTCAAACGTGCAGTTGGCAGCAAGTAGTGTGGGAGATTCGGAGATCGCGAAATGGCGCTGTATTCCGTCAAGAACTCCCGGACGAAGCGTTGATGATGGAACGAGTTCAATTGAACTCCTGGCTACTCCTTCGGGCGAAATTGGATTTGGGCCATCATGTTGGGCTTGAGGACTGGTGTAGTAATGTAATGTATTGCATGTAGCCCAAATTAAGATACTGCATGTAGCCCAAGTAAAATTGGAAAATGATGTATATCTATACATATTATACATAAATAAAACCTCCACACTTATAAAAAAAAACTCAAACCTGCAGCTTCCCATAGAAATGTCAGACAAGAAAAGTCCTTCAAACCAGCATCATAGATTTTACCTAATAGCCGAGAAATTCATTCCATATTTGACTATGCAACACATGAATCAAATAGTTGCAAATAATTTAGAGAAATCAACCCCATCAATCAGAGATTTATCCATTGACTTAATGGATGTGTCAGTTAGGAGTGTTCAAGATATCTCTACTTAGGGTAACAGAAATTTATTACTTGGGCCACCAACTCGTCTTCGTCCACATGTAAAGGACGATTTAATATCACCGGGAGCAAGAGTATTGAGTCATACTTTGAAACATCATATTCGGCCCATTGCTTTAGCATCTGGTCAATTGTCAAGATTTTTTAGTATACTTGACTCTAAGGAAAACAGACGCAGAAGGGCGGAAAGGCTAAGGCTGAAGCACACGGGTAAATCAATAATCCAGAAACTTATAGCCTCTTGAGTTTCAAAGGATACACCGTATGTACTATCAGCTATGTAACCTATTTCAAGAACTGAAGCTGACTTCAGAGTAGAAGCCAATGCTACAATTCAAGTAGGCAATTTGCTGGGGGTTAATTTGGATAACTCTCACTTGGAAATATTAATGCAGATGAAAAAAGGGATGTTGGTAGGACTTAGTGTAGAGCTACAGAATTCTACTTTGATCTAGTCGGTGGCGATCGGATTTGTGATTGAGAGAAAATGAAAGTCACTATGGTACAAATGTACAATACCTCCAATGGAGAGTTTCTATTAATGAAAACTAAATACTCAGTACCCAAAAAAGGATGTGTATTGATCAATTAGAAGTTAATTTCACATTAGCAAAAGCACCAATTTCCACAAAGGGAGGTTGCAACATTGAGCATCAATAAGAGCAAAAGAAGTTCACCTACGAACCGATTATCTCTAAAGCCAACTCTCATGGATTAAAGATCAGTGTTTTTTTTTTCAATAATGCTACGCATACTAAGTGATTTTATACATAATTAAGTATAGGTGATGAAACGACACTGTTTCGATGTGTGTTGAGTCAAAACGACATCGTTTTAATATTTGTACATTTAAGTTAAAACGACGTCGTTTTGACCCAATACACATCAAAACGACGTCGTTTTAATGTGTATACTTAATTAAGTATAAAATTAGTAAGTATACCTAGCATTATTCTTCTTTTTTTGGATAGATAATGTCATCGAGAAAATTTGAACTCGTAGCCTGTGACTGCAATTATCACTCACATAACCACTAAGCCAAATGTCACTGAGGGGAGTATTATTCTCATGATTCTCTTTCATATAGTTTTTTATTGTTAGTTTAGAGTTTTTGTTCACAAACCACCCTCTTTAGTTATGACTCGCATATTACCCATGGATTAAACAACGATTCATGATCTGAATGTTTACCATATCCGTAAATAAAAATAAATATACCTTCCATTTGAAAAAATAATAAAAAATAAAAAATAAATAAAAATAACATCAAAGTAGATATCAAATTAAAGCGTAAAACTACTTATCAAAAAAAATTAAAGCGTAAAACTCACTGGAAGATGATAAATATATAGATTTTTGCATCATATTTAGGCTTAAGTCGAACCTCGAATCCATCGCCTTAAATATTATTCACCTCTCACAATGATGATGTTTATTGTACTATCACTTAAAGCGTAAAACTCACTGGAAGATGATAAATATATAGATTTTTGCATCATATTTAGGCTTAAGTTGAACCTCGAATCCATCACCTTAAATATTATTCACCTCTCACAATGATGATGTTTATTGTACTATCACTAGTATATTACTCGTGGCTTCAAGCCACGGGTCTCGGTACATCAATGACGACAGAACATAGATAAATTATTTCAATTTTCTGCATAAGGTTGTACTTTAAAAAGCATCAAAATGACACACTAAAAATATGAGGCCAGCCAAGGAACAAATATCAAATATCACAGTGGGGAGAAAATATCATGTAGAACCACTACATCCAACTTGCCAGTTGAGCTCCATCAATCACAGAGGTATCATCACGTGCAGTGTGTAGAATCTTTTTTATTCTCTGACAACCTGCAATACATATGGGTAAATGGATTCACTGATCCTTCGAATCAAAAGAAAGTCAAGAATATGAGGATGTCATTATGCTCCCACTTATTGAAATGGCTACAAATAGGAAAGAGGGTTAATGACAATAAAATGGTGCTTTTTTCTTATACCTGCAACACCATAAATCTAACATGTTAGATAAAGATGATGAACACAAATGGAGAAGAATTCCAGGAGAGCTTAGAATCCTGAAAGAACATAAACAAACTAATTTCAATATTCTGCATGAAGGTAGTACTTAGAAAAGCATCAAAATGATAGGCAAAGAATCACCGTCAAATTATACTATACATCGAATTCCCAGGAGAGTTTAGAATCTCGAAAATTGGACAAATCTGTTCACCTGAACCAATACAAAGATTTGGCATGTGGTTTAAATAGTAAATCAGAAAATAATAAAAAATGCAGTAGTAAGGTAATTGAAAACGGAAGATGAATCATTTACCTCAAAAAGGCTACCATATTTAAAGTGGGTTGTAGAAATATCAAATCAACAAAATCAACGAAGAAAAACATATCCAGCAAATCCGTAATCTGCAATTCGAAGATCAAAATTAGAACTCAAATTCGCCCAGAAACATGAAGGCATGATATTCAATATCACAATTGCCATCCTCAAACACAACTAAAAGGAAGAGACAACAATTTTTCAATCTGCTGTATGAAGTCAGCTCAACAAATTGAAATCAAGACAATCAAAATCATAGAGCAATTACTCTCACGAGGATTTGTAGGAAATTTCCAGGTACAAAAATGGATCCAAAGTAACTTGCCACTCTTTTTTTGCTGGTAATTTTGCCCTATTAAGTATGGTGTGTACTTTAGATGCAGATAGCCACCTAGTTTTTGCCAGCTTCTTCCAATCATCAAGGCTAGGTGGATCCCCTGCAATTAAGGCAACCAAAAATTTCAGTTCATGGGGCAAAAAAGCAAGGAAACAAATGATAAAATTGCTCCGGATTTGAATAATCGGGAGCAACCGCGATTTCTAGGTCCTTACCCTGACCTAGAAACAGTTTAACAGCAAAAAATAAGAATTCTGATCTGACAACCAAAACTCTGATCTAATGTAAGAATTAGTTCATAGAGATATACTAAAAAGGGGTTGTCTTGCTTGAAATGGTTGTAGCGACCCATCGAAACTCGAATACCCATATCTCCGTCTTCCATCTTGACGTTGTGCAACTTGCCCCCGTTGTCCAACTCACCGTCTTCCATCTTGACGTTGGGAAACTTGCCGCCGTTGTCCAAGTAACAGTCTTCCATCTTGACGTTGTGCAACTTGCCCCCGTTGTCCAACTCACCGTCTTCCATCTTGACGTTGGGAAACTAGCCGCCGTTGTCCAACTTACATTCGTCCATCTTGCCGATAACCTATCAAATTTGAACACGCGATAGAGTTTTCAATTTTAATCTTACCCATTAAAATTGAAGGCAGTGAGTTTTTTAGGAAAGGAGAGAGGTTCAAGGTTGTGAGGTTATTTGGCAGATCACGCGATAGAGTTTTCAATTTTAATCTTACCCATTCATTTTTATTAAATATAGGATTCAGATGGTATCTCTATATTAGTGTGTTTATTTATGGGGCACCTGATCCCTCATCCCACCCCTTATATATATATTGTAGAAATTTTCATGTGTATATCTAAAAGTACAATTTATATTTGTTACCACCGTTTCAAAATTGATTGCACCATTGGAAAGACTATGCATAGAAGATTGTCCTATATTTCGATTCTATTCCGACAATTTTATCACCGGAAATTTCTAAAATCCTTAGTTATAGTCCTTAATACGATTTTAGAAATTTCATCTCCGTGACCGCACCAAAACATGAGGCTTTTGATTTTTTATGCATGACCTTTCCAATAATACGATCAATTTTGACAATGGGTGATGGCAAGTATGGGTTATACTGTACATATAAGACTGTACACCCCAAAATTACTCTCTCTATATATTATCTTATTAGAGAATCAAATATTCATTTTTTCTCCATTATTGATTTGAGTGAGAAAACTATTATTTTCTTTTGATGGTCGTAACTGTTAGAATTTAGAATAAGGGGGAAAGAACTGGGCTGACCCAACACTCGGATCACGAGCCCATTAAGAAGAAGCGAGCCCGATCATTTATGATTGGTTCGGACCTTGTGTGTGCAGGTGCGCGTGGGGGTTCATTTGGTAGGAATGTAGGTGTCACCATTAAAACCTTGAACCCAAAGTGATTGGTTCTCCCCACAATTCTTATTTAAACTAGTCCAACAAAAGTTTCACAACCGTACGGGACAAATACTTCAACACTCCCCCTCAAATTAGACTAGGCAAGTCCTGTCGGACTTGAACGCCACACCGAAGAATTTTTTAGAAGAGCGGAAGCGTATATAGGCCAGATTTCTTTGGTCGTTAGACCATTATTGGCTCCGATACCATGTTAAATTTTAGAATAAGGGGGAAAGAAACTGGGCCGAGCCAACACTCGGGTCACGAGCCCATTAAGAAGAAGTGAGCCCGACCGTTTACGATCGGTTCGGGCCTCGTGTGTGCAGGTGCGCGTGGGGGTTCATTTGGTAGGAATGTGGGTGTCACCATTAAAACCTTGAGCCCAAGGTGATTGGTTCTCCCCACAATTCCTATTTAAACTAGTCCAACTAAAGTTTCACAACCATATGAGACAAATAATTCAACAGTAACAATAACATACAATATCAAAATTGAAATTTAAAATAACCATAAAATTCAATATTTCATGGTCTACGTTTTAAGGTAAGTTCTGTTGGATTTTATGAAACTCAACAAACTTGAATTTTTTCGGCAATGACCCTGACTTTCGGTGGGATTCCGACAACTTCATCGTTGATAATTTCTAAAATTCTAAACCCAATTGGGAAGCATTAATCCTAAGCTTAATGCTTCAAAAAAAATTCCTAAGCTTAATGCTTCAAAAAAAAATCCAAAATTTCATAAAATTTAGCAGTACTTATCTCAAAATGTAGATTGTAAAAAAACTGAATTTAATGGTGGGGTTAGATTTTGATTTTGATGCCATCCATGACCGTTAGAAACTAATATTTTTTCTTCAACTCATGAAAGAATTTTTTTAATACTAGAGTATACCCGTGCCCGAGGCCACGGTTCGGAAAAGTCAAGAGCCGAAAACGTAAGCAAAACACAAATTATATAAGCAGGCTACACTAACAAATAATTAAGGGAATGTTCAATACAGAAATCTACCACAAACTTGCACCAAGATACATATGAACACAAAGCTCACCTCACCAACCTAAGCTACCAAACACCTATCTTGGATATAACCCTTTGGCTTGTAGTGCTTCAATAACTTGTTTTGTATAAACTCTTGATCCTGCAAAATGGTTGCAATCATTTGATGTACCAGGAAGAAACAAAATCAATTCTCATAGAAAAAAAAAAAGAAAAATAACATGGAAATCACCATGCCTATTTTGGGCACAACAGAATGTGGGATCAAATGTGCATTTTCTACGGGAGCATAGCACAACCTGTTGGGATTATTCTCAACATAGTTGGATTTAATTCCAACGTTGAGCATATATGTAATATAATTATGTATTGTTTA
>JAOYMZ010032467.1:0-16414 GCA_025802335.1 Pinguicula primuliflora | reverse complement strand
TAGTCAGTGAGCCTCAAAAGGGACCTGACTATATAGGAGTTTGGTGGTGGAATGAATGAGAAAAGCCTGATAGATAGGACTAGATACAGAATTGATGCATGTTAGCTTAGGAAAAATTACTGCAGCTTTGAATCACCTCACTTCACTGAATTTTTACACCAGTTTTCGTTACGATTTTGACTAAGTTGTTTTCTGAACAATTGAACCTCATCACCTTAGGTTTTCAAATCATTTTAGTTTATGGCAATCTAATTTTTCATCCAAAAGATATGCACCTCTGAAGTCACTGATGTCATGACTGAAACCATTTTTCTGAAACATGTTTACCTTGCTCCCTGTGGATTCTGACTCTTGCTTATGCATTGTATTATAACTTGACAGTGTACACTTTGCACGCCCCATCACATGTCCAGACATGTCACATTTTCACCGCTGTTGTCCGACAGGATATCCTCCATAGCCTGTTTGGTAAGGCAGTCAAAGAGCAGACCGGGGTCTTTTCCAAGCAGGGGTAGTTCGCTCACAGCCCTGCCGCACGCATTATCCTAACAAGGCAGACCATATTGAGTCTGTGGCGATATGGATTTGGATTCTAGGTCTCCCGACCCACTATTTTCATGAGAAGCTTCTGAAGGTAATTGCTCGCCCCATCGATGTCTTCCTGAAAACGGACGATCACACCTTATCTGCAACTCATGGGTTATTTGCACGCATTTCCGTGCATCTGGACTTATGGCAGCCACTCACACATTTGGTCAACGTGAATGATACCCCATTCCTAATCCAGTATGAGGACCTTCATCAGATATGTTTCTCTTGCGCAAGGTTTAGTCACTCCACAGAGGTTTGCAAATTCGGCGTGGTTTTGTCGGACGGAACACCTGCTTTTAGCTTTGCTACGAGGATCCCATTATAGAGCACCACCTCTTAGCACATCACCATCACACCACCCTCCCATTAATGGGTAAGCACACACGCATACATGTTGGTGTGTGTGTATGTGGGACTCATTACCCATTAATGGGGAGTATCATGGTGGTGTGCTATAGAGGTGGTGCTCTATAGCATTATCGTTGCTACGACAGTCAACAGCGCCACGGAGTCTGGGACTCAAAACTTGGAAAGAGCCGTTGGACAATCAAACACCCCACCCCTAGTTGATTCCAACCAATCGAACCTCACTGCCAACCTGTCCATCAATGCATCCCATCTGATGCGGTCAAATGTCAACAACAAGCCAGCAATCAAGGGATTCATTTAATGGAAGGTGGGACCCATGGGGTAAAGCATCCACACTTTAACTCGGTCAACAAGGTTCCTGCACATCTCCAGCCGCTAGTAATTGAGGATCTAATGGTCCCGGGATCCTGGATGTTGGCCCCGAAGAGAGGTCGTATGCCCACAAGAGAAATACCAAACAAGGGCCCTAGTCTTCCAAACCCTTTTATCCAACAGTCCAGGTTTGATATCCTTAGGGAAGTGGAAGCCGAAAATCCTGCTAAACCATTATGACCCTCATCAAAAGCAGCCCATGTCAGCAAAGCACAGCCCACAAAACCTGCCAAGGATGGGCCTACTATTCGCCCCACACCTTTAAGAACCAAAGGGACGAGGAATGTCCAAGCGAATTCATCTGACCCGATCGGGACAAAAAGGAACAGCGTAAAGATGAATTCTTCCTCCACCAGCCCACCATCTGCTCCAGCTGCGGCTATTGGCCAAACATCATCTATCTCTTCCCCTTTTATCACCCTAGAATTATTAATACGACTAACCATTCTTATATAACCATGCCTCACCAGCTTTCTTCTTCTCACGTAGGTACACCACGGTCTAACATGTCGTTATGCCCAATATCAAAGGCTACATCAAAGGCGACATCAAAGGGATTGATCCCAATCTTCTTGATTTGGTCAAACCTACCTACCTAACTTAGACATGGAATTTATTACCATATCTAACTCATACAATGTAATAAATTCATGTACATGTAAATTAACTCATACACACGTCTATATAATGAAGATAATGAGGTGAGAATCTTCAAGATCCCAATACCTCAATTTCCCTTCCAACACAATTTCTCTTCAACCTCAAACTCTTCAAATCTCAATTCATTCATGGTATCAGAGCAAGTTCTTGCTCACGCAAATTGATCCTATTGTTTCTTCCGCTTCTGCAGTTCTTCTACTTCAGTCTCCTCTCACTGTTCCGATCTCTATTCGTCTATTAATTTTAAATCTTTCAACAAATTCCCTTCTCCAAAACTGCAGTTTGTTTTCACCAGCCAGATTCATAACTCTTCATCAAATCCTCTCGTTTCTCTTTCAAACAACATTATGGCAGCAGCTTCATCCACAACTTTCTCTTACCCTAATTTTTCTCAAGACATTTCTATCAAACTTGATACGAACAACTACTTGTCTTGGATGTCGCAGATTGTTCCAATCTTGAAGAGCTATGACCTAATGGCTATAGCCGATGGCACACAGCCCTGCCCAGCAGCAACCTCGTTACAGCAAAGTGGTGATCAACCTAAACCCAACCCTGATCCCGCAAATCTTAAATTCATGGAATGGTGCAGAAAGGATCAGTATGTACTTGCACTGATCAATGGATCTCTATCTACAGAAGTTCTCCCCAAAATATATGGATTAACCAGTGCCTATGCCATTTGGGATAAAATTTCTCGGTGCTTCTTGCCCAACAACGCATCACGAATACTGCATTTGAAGCGTCGACTTCAAAATCTCAAACAAGGAACTCAAACCTGTGCAATCTAACTCCAATCTGCGAAGCTATTACATGCTGAATTATCTGTTGCAGGTCAGAATGTATTAGATGACGAATTGATCGATTATTTTGCCGGCGGCCTCTCTTTTGCGATGCAACTATTTGTACCACACATCTCGTTTGCCAGACGCCTCACCGTGCTTTCCCTGGATGATTTCGAAATCGAACTATTGACCTATGAATCGCTAATCACATAACCTGCGGTGCTGGATTCTGATGCCATAGCACTGTGGTCAACAAAAGACACCTTGGAATATGATGAACCAAATTACCGTGGATCATTGCATGGCAAGCACGGCAGATTCAGTGGAAGTGGTCGCTACAATGGTCGAAACTTTAGTCAGGGACGATTCCAGTCGAACAGATTTTCTTCGAATCCCTATATTGGTGACGATGGCTGGATCTCCTCAAGCCCATACTCAGGTGATGGTGGTCGATTTTCACACAGTGTATCACCTGGTAGCGGAGGCAGCAAATTCTTGCCCAATTTTGGCCAGAACAGTCACGGTGGCAATCGATTTCCTCTGCCTGGAGTTTCTAAACGACACCAGACTATAGGATTGCATGGGCCGACTCCTGACGGCTGTTTTGGACATGGGCCACGACAAGGAATTAATTTTTGCGGCCCAACTAATGCTGGCAGTAATATTGACAGTAATATTGGCCCAAACTGGGCTAACTTTGGTCAACCCAATTTTTCGGACAACCCGTATGCCTGCCAGATTTTGGAGGCAAGAGTCACACTGCTCTGGATTGCTTCAGTCGTATGGATTATACATTTCAGGGTCGACACCCTCCTGGAGAACTCATGACCATGGCTGCACAGTCTAATGCTGCTTTCGATAATGGATTGTGGTTTGTGGATTCGGGGACAAATAACTATATTACTAACGACTTGGTCAATCTTTCTTTGCAGGAACATTATTCAGGAGGGAACGAGGTTGCCGTAGGTACCGAAGAGTCTCTCAAAATCAAGCACACTGGTTCACTATACTATCTAACACCCTCTGGATCCTGTACACTCTCCAATGTTTATCATTGTCCCGACGCCTTTGCTAAATTATTCTCTGTTCATAATTTCTGCTGGAATAATGATTGTTTCTTGATCCTAACTAAATATGGTTATTTTGTGAAGGAAAACAAAACGGCAAGGACGCTCCTTCAAGGCCCCAGTATTAATGGACTCTATCCAGTGGACCTGTCATAATTCTCCTCTCATCCCAACTGTGCACTAACGCGTATGGTTGGTGTGAAGACTTCCTTTAACAATTGGCATGAAAGATTAGATCATACTGCTGTTCCCATAGTCCGCCATTTAATTCAAAGTAATGATTTGCCTGTATCAGGGTCTCGTTGTTTAGATTTTTGTGATGCACGTCCATTAGGCAAAAGTACACAACTGTCATTTTTTTCTTTCGCACGTTGCTCAAATCTTCCTTTAGGATTAATTCATTCAGATGTATGGAATGCTTCTGTTTCATCCAATACTGGATTTCATTATTATGTCGTATTTATTGATGATTTTTTTGTGTTTTTCATGGTTATATCCCCATGTTTGCAAATCTGATGTATTTAAATGCTTCTTGAATGTAATGCGCTTGTGGAAAATCAATTTTCCTGTAAAATTAAACAATTTCAAAGTGATATTGGAGGTGAATATGTATCTACTACATTTAAAACATTTTTAACTAAACATGGCATAATGCATCGCATTTCTTGTCCACACACATCGCAGCAGAATGGGTGGCCACACGTAAGCATCGCCATCTCACAGACATGAGTTTATGTCTGCTAGCTCACGCACACATACCCTGCACATATTGGCCTGATGCTATATTCACTGCTAACTACATCATTAATCGATTGCCTACACCACTTCTCGGTTTTGCGAGTCGGTTTTTGTTACTCTATGGAACAAAACCTGATTATTCTACATTTCGAGTCTTTGGTTGTGCATGTTATCCTCTACCTCGTCCCTATAACACCACTAAGTTTAGGTATCGTAGTAAGAAGTGTGTGTTCTTAGGTTGTAGTACTCAACACAAAGGATATAAATGTTTTGACCCTCTAACTAAATGAGTCTACATATCCCGTAATGTCATTTTTGATGAGAGGAATTTTTCGGATGTTATTGGTTTAAAGCACAGCACTGCCTCGGGAGGGGTGTCTTCCTCCGTCTCGCTGCCTTCGTCAGGTATTCATATCTCACCTATTTTGTCATCTCTGTCTAGCTCACCTTTATCTGTACCTATTATAGACTCAAACAATATCTGGTGGTATGCCATCTGGCCTTGACCCACCTGCTGTTACGTCACCATTAGTGGGTGACCCTGAGTCAGCCTCTATTCCAGACGTGTCTCCTGACTCTTCTATAGATGCGACCTCTCTGGCTAAGCTCACTCCCGAGAGAACAGGTGGTATGTCTTCGGGCCTTAACCCACCTGTCTCCCGGGGGAGGACTCATACCTAGGACGGCCAGCCAATACAGATATGTCCCGTGGTTCATCTGGTATAGAAGCTCCTTCAATCTCTCACATTATTCCTCATAATTCATCACGTCCTGTCACTCGTTCTCAGACTAGTTCGCTTAAGCCTAAAGTTTTTTCCGACTTTCATATGTACTTTGCTTCCAAGCATCCCACATGTGCTTTAACCAGTGTGCAGATTCTTCGAGAACCGACTACTTACCTACAAGCCAAGGCCTCTCCTGAATGGTGTACCGCTATGAAGGATGAGTATGATGCCTTGGTCGCTGACTCCACATGGTCTCTTTGTCCTCGACCAGCAAATCACAATATCATTCGGAATAAGTGGGTTTATAAGGTCAAAACAAAGTCTGATGGCTTTATTGAGCAAATCTATGGTCTTGACTATGAAGAGACATTCAGTCTGGTGATTAAACCTTCTACTATTTGCCTACTTTTATGTCTGTCAGTACAGTTCAGTTGGTCGGTTCGACAGCTTGATATTTCCAATGCCTTCCTCAATGGCATTCTTCACGAGGAAGTCTTTATGGAACAACCCACTAGATTTATTGCTTCTACTCATCCTGATTATGTGTGTCAACTGCATAAGGCTCTCTATGGCCTCAAGCAGGCTCCTCGTGCTTGGTATGTCATATTGTGGGTTTCAGTGCTCGCAACTGGATACATCTCTCTTCACACTTCATCAGTCAGATGTTCATATCTACGTCCTTGTGTATGTTGATGATATTTTGGTGACTGGTACACACCAAAGTCTAGTTGATGCCTTGGTTCGATATCAAGCTTCGTGACATGGGTGAGCAAAGCTACTTCCTCGAGATGCAAGTGACTCGTGACAAGGAGTGTCTACACATTCGACAAAGTAAGTATATTCTTGATCTCTTGGACAGAACACGAATTCTTGGGGCAAAGCCAATTCGATCTCCCTCCTCTACAGACTCACGTACTACAGACTCTCAAGGGGATCCTCTCTCTACTGCAGAGATAACTCTATCGTAGGATTGTACCCTTACACATCCAGAGATTGCATTTCCAGTTAATCAGCTGTGTCAACATATTCAGCAGCCCTTCTCCTCTCATTGGCAAGCAACTAAGCACGTGCTTCGATATCTTAAGGGGCGATCGATCATGGGATGCTATTTACCAAAGTCCCTTAATCTGATCTTAAGCTTCAGGCTTTTTGTGATGCTGACTGGGCCGGAGACAGACGTGATTGTCGTTCCACTTCCGAATTTGGGGTCTTTTTGGGCTTTAACTTGATATCATGGACGACTAAGAAGCAAATAGTGGTTGCTCGATCCAGTACTGAAGTAGAATATCGTGCTCTAGCCCATACTACAGCTGATTTGTATTGGATTCGAATGGTTCTTAGAGATCTTTGTGTTCGCTTACCTCAGACACCAATGATCTGGTGTGACAACATGGGTGTCATGTTCCTAGCCTCAAATCCGGTCTTTCATGCTCGAACGAAGCACATCGAAGTTGACTACCATTTTATTCGTGAGAAGGTGCAGAACAAGAAAATTCAGTTGCAGTACATTCCTACCAAGGACCCGGTCACTGATATCTTCACTAAAGGACTAGGGACATCTCGTTTCCTGGATCTTCGAGACAAGCTAATGGTTCGGTTCCTACCCATTACCTTGAGGGGAGGTGTTAGCGATATCAAAGGCTACATCAAAGGGATTGATCCCAATCTTCTTGATTTGGTCTAACCTACCTACCTAACTTGGATATGGAATTTATTACCACATATAACTCATACAATGCAATAAATTCATGTACATGTAAACTAACCCATACACATGTCTATATAGTGAAGATAATGAGGTGAGAATCTTCAAGATCTCAATACCTCAATTTCCCTTCCAACACAGTTTCTGTTCAACCTCAAACTCTTCAAATCTCAATTCGTTCATGCCTTTGTATTGAAGTGGCGGTGCCAAGGAAAAACACGTAGGTAGTGGTCAGCAATCGAGTGAGGACCCTCAAAGAGATCTTTATTGTAATCCTGGGGGCTTGAGCACTCCAGGAGATAAAAGCCATTATCCACATCAATAAGCTTCAAATACCCTTTTGGTTTCCAGTGAAGTTGAAGATTTTTTAGCAGGGATTGATATCCTATATTCCGGCCTAGAGGCCGGCATATTCTTCATGTTGTTGGCCGACATATTCTTCATGTTGTTTTTGATCTGTTTGTGGGCTGCTGCCGTGAAGGTGACCGTGGGGCTGGTGCCATTGTGGGAGTATATGACATCCTCTGAGCCAAGTTGAATGTCTTTGCTATGCTGTACCAAATCCTTGTTCAGTGATGATTTGAACGATGGAGCGGAGTTGGTGGGCGCAGAACCAGAAGCATTAGTAACCATTGGAGTACTAGCCGAGGTGTTCAAGGCTGGATCGTTCCCCTTCTTCTGAGATAAGGATTCGTGAAGATCTGGGAAATTCTCAGCAGATAAATCCATATCATCCATTGGGTGATCTGGGTTGAAGAAATCGTAACTCAGTGCAAGAATCTTAGAGAGAAGGCAGAGGATATTTCTTAGAGAGAGTGTTAAGATGTTTTATATGTGATTTGGTGTTAGTTTGAAAGAAGAACACAGAAGGTTTTACGTGGTTCACCTATTGGCTACGTCCACGAAAGGAATTTCTTCCCTTCTTCTTTTTCTTACTTTTTGTTTATCATCAAGGATACATATATGGGCTAGGGTTGGTTACCCCATAATCCCCTCAATCCCTACAATTTTGGAACCAACTAATAAGGTAAAGATTTGATGCCTTACAAAAAAAGGTAAAGATTTGATACTTATCTTTACATTATTTACATGTACTCCCCCTCAAGCTAGGCGTGGGATGTCCAACACCTAGCTTGCATAGCACACTCCGTAAATTCTGACCATTCACTGCTTTAGTCAAAATATCCGCCAACTGATCCTCTGATCGTACATACGGAAGAGCAACAATGTTCTCCTCCAGTTTCTCCTTAATGAAGTGACGGTCCACTTCCACATGCTTGGTTCGGTCATGTCGCACAGGATTCTGTGCAATCTGAATAGCAGCTCGATTATCACATTTCAACGGGCATGCCTCGGAAGGTGGGAAGCCCAACTCTGTCATCAATTTCCTTATCCACAAGATTTCTGCCAATCCACGGGCCACTCCTCGAAACTCTGCCTCTGCACTCGATAATGCCACCACTTTCTGTTTTTTGCTTCTCCAGGTGACAAGGTTTCCTCCTACCATAGTGAAATATCCGGACATTGACCGTCGGTCCACCGGGTTACCGGCCCAATCAGCATCCGTATATGCCTCAATCTTCAAGTGACCACTTCTTCGAAACATGATTCCAGTATCAGGAGACCCTTTAAGATACCTCAATATTCGTAGTGCTGCATCCATGTGACTTTTCTGGGGGTTATGCATGAACTGACTGACTACCCCCACTGCATACGCGATGTCTGGCCGAGTATGAGACAAGTAGATCAACTTGCCTACAAGGTGCTGATATCGAGGTCGATCTGCCATCTCTGCACCATCCACAATTCTGAGGCCATGATTCGGAATAATAGGAGTCTCTGCTAGTTTACTATCTATCAATCCTGTCTCAACGAGTAAATCCAGAATATACTTCCTCTGTAATATATAAATGCCCTGCTTTGACCTTGATACTTCAATTCCAAGAAAATACTTCAATCTTCCCAAGTCTTTCATTTCGAATTCCCTGAATAGATTCTCCCTCAAGATCTCAATTTCTTCACTATTGTCCCCGGTGATGATCATGTCGTCTACATATATAATCAGGCATATGATGCCTTTGTTGCGACGCTTCAAGAAAAGAGTAGAGTGACTGTATCCATATTTCCTCAATGCCAACGTGAAGTGCCCAAACCACACTCGAGGTGACTGTTTTAGACCGTAGAGTGACTTCTTCAACTTACATACTTCATATCTATGAAAACTTTCCGAGAACCCAGGCAGTCCCTCCATATAGACCTCCTCATGTAGATCTCCATGTAGGAAGGCATTCTTGACATCAAACTGGTATAGGGGCCAGTCCAGATTTGCTGCAACAGAGAGGAGTATCCGAATAGTATCCAATTTTGCCACAAGCGAAAAAGTTTTTGAATAATCGATCCCATACGTTTGGATATATCCCTTTGCCACTAGTCTTGCCTTATACCTTTCAACAGATCTATCGGCCTTTCTCTTTATAGTGAAGACCCATCGACACCCAATAGATATCTTGCCAACAGGTAACTGACACTTTTCCCACGTTCCACTTCTTTTCAATGCATCCATCTCATCTTCCATTGCTCGTCTCCACTCTGGTTTATCCATAGCTTCAATTCCATTTCGTGGCACATCATCGGTGTAGATTGCTGCAGAGAACGCCTGTGCAGACTCAGAGAGGCTCCCTCTGACCAGGTCAGCAATAGGATACTTCTGAGTTTTGGGATGATGTTCCGGCGTGAACTTCTTAGCTTTGATACCCCGGGTGGACCTGTGAGGTAGTGTATACTTGGGTGTCCTCGGCTCATGTCCTGCATCACAGTCAGTCACAGAGTCTAGAGTAGCGGAAGCTCAGTATGTATAGGAGATACCTGAGTATCTGCTGAAGGAGACACTTGAGGTGGCTCATCCTGAGGCAGCTGTTCTATGTCAATATTGTGCTCCAGTGGACCTGTGGACAAAGGTATGGATGGTGGGGCCGGTGCGTGAGGCACATGAGACGTACTCGACGCCGAAGGTATATCTAGGCTAGGTGCCTGAGGCACATGAGTTGACTGTGGCATAAAAATGGAGTTGAGCCAATCCAGTGAGTCTGTTGTACCTGAACGCTCCCCCTGGCTCACTGGTTGGCTGGGCATCTGATAATAGTACTCAGTCTCTACAAAATTACAATCAAGGGTGATATGCATACGCTGAGTCCTTGGATTGTAGAATCGATATCCTTTCTGGGTACTCCCATACCCCACAAAAATACACTTTTCGGCACAGACATCAAATTTAGAACGTCGAGTCTTAGGGATATGAACAAAAACTGTACACCCAAACACACGAGGAGGCAAAGACATTAATGGAGGAACATGGGCGACTTCCGATAAAATTTGGATAGGGGTTCGAAACTTCAAAATTTGGGTGGGAAGGTGATTAGCCAAAAACACTGACGTAGCTACTGCTTCAGGCCAAAAAACAGATGGAACTTGAGATTCAATCATTAGGGCACGAGTCATCTCAAGAAGAAAACGATTTTTTCGTTCAGCTACCCCATTTTGTTGTGGAGAATAAGCACAAGAAGTTTGGTGAATCAATCCATTTTCAGAGAAAAAATCCTTCATTGGCTGATTTACGAACTCACCCCCATTATCGGACTAAGGGTTTGAATTTTGGTTTGAAATTGGGTAAGAACCATACGGTAAAAGAGAATAAATTTATCATAAACCTCCGATTTGTTTTTCAAAAAATAAACCCATGTCATGCGAGTACAATCATCAATAAATAAGAGAAAATACCGAACTCCTTGTCCCCCAATCACAGGAGCCGGTCCCCATACGTTAGAATGAACAAGAGAAAATGTTTTTAAATGGCGGGAATGTTTTGAAACAAATGGCTGTCTGTGACTTTTTGCTAGAACACAAGTCTCACAATGAAAAGACATATTAGAATACTGGGGAAATAAACGACGGAGATACGAGTGAGACGGATGGCCTAAACAGCGATGCCACAGCAAACTTTGTGGGTCAGGAGGCTCACAAGTCAGGAGTGTTCGTCCCTCTGATGCAACTTCATCAACATAGTACAAGCCGCCTCGTTCAGTACCACACCCAATGATCTCATTCGAACGGATATCCTGCAGAAGATAGAAGGTCGGATACATGAGCACAACACAATTTAGTTCCTTGGAAATATGACTGATCGAAAGTAACTTGTATGACAACGAGAGCACATATAGACAATTGGATAATTTCATAGACGGAGATATTTCAATCACTCCTGCACTTTTTACGGGAGCAAAATCACCACTTGCTGTTTGCACTACTTTCTTGTGAGTTTTCTGAATTTTGATAATATCAGACAAGTCATACGTAATGGTGTCCGTAGCACCACAATCAAAAATCCATTCAGACTTCTTCTCCGGGTTTGATTTTTTAACGAGATTTACTCGTCCATTTCCTTTATAATTCTGGGCCTCGGAACCTGCAGAAAAAATTAGTTCCCGTGGCCCAGCACACAGTCCGGTAGATGGAATATTTGTTTTTCCTTGGCCCAGTTACTATCCCTGCACACGAAGACAAGTCACACGGCCCACGAGAAACAATTTTTCTTGGCCCAGATACGGAGTAACACGAGGCAGTCCGATATGAAGTAAAGTCATTACTTTCAATTCCAAAATTAAAACGAGAAGGGCCGGATTGTAATGTCACACCTGGGTCGGCTCCGCTACTTATACCTTGACCTCGAGTTGGCTCATGCAGACGGGTCTCAATGGTTTCGATCTGGATCTTATCTCCTTCATCGCGATTCTGGCCGCGGTTGATGTGCGCAGTCCCGATTTCATCTGAGCTATTATTTTCCGGTGGAGCAGGGGGGCCGCTGTCGGAGATCGCAGCTTGGCCTCCCCGTCGACCGTAATTTGCTCGTCCACCTCTCCTATCGCCGCGATTCGAGCCCGGGTAACCTATCCTTTTGTAGCAATCTTTCTGCCAATGCCCTACATTCTGGCAGTAGTCACAAAATGGCCACCGGAATGAAGAATTGCTGTTCTGGACAGCGTGTTCTGACCGGGTTTCAGTCGACTCAGTCACGATTGGATGCGATACGCCGCTGCCCGACCTAGGGTTCCGGTGGCTGTCTGCTCCAGGGTCATATGTCACTAATCCTGCACCTATATCTCCAAGGGATGAAATATTCTGGCCGCCGGTTCCTCCGCTGGATGATGATCGCCAGATCTGACAGTGAGTCGCTTCTCGTCGGAGAGTTGCGTAAGCGACATCCACGGACGGCAAGGGGGATTCTTTCAAAATGCCTCTGATAATAGTCCCATACTCATTGTTGAGGCCGACCAGAAATTTAAACAGCCGATGTTCGGTCTGAAGCCGATTGTGTTCATTGATGTCTTCGATACACTTCATCGGATTCGGCCTTCGTCGGTCTATTTCAGTCCAGAGGGAATTGCAGAGCGAGTAGTATTCTTCGATTTGTAGCGTTCCTTGCACAAGTCTGTCCGCTTTCGTTACCAGATCAAAGATCTGGAGGGAGTCCTCTCCTGAATTGAAGGTTCTGGCAAGAATCTTCCATAATTCATATGAATTCGGGTAATAGATAAACTGATTTACCAGCTTTCGTTCAATTGATCGCGTGATCCAATTGAAAACTTGTGTGTCTTGTTGTTGCCATGCCTTATAAGTAGGATCAGTTTTCGCTGGTTCTGTGGTGTCTCCGGTGATGAACTCCAGGCGACCCTTTCCGATAAGGGCCAATTCCATCATCCTTGCCCATAACACATAGTTGTTGCTGTCTAACTTCAGGTCTATGATGACTGATGCATCATCCTTCTCGGATTTGGATGCATCTGACTGAGGCTGAGATGTTCCAGTTTGAGTTTCTATAAATTGGGCAAACCTCTGTGATAGATACTTCTCAATATCTGCTGCGGGAATAGTGATTTCCTTGGATATTTCACTCCCAGACATGTTTACGGCTTTGAGAAAAAAGTTTCAAACGGTAGATGAAGAAACATGATTGAATCCCTGCTCTGATACCATGTTAAGATGTTTTGTATGTGGTTTGGAAGAAACACAAAAGGTTCTTTTACGTGGTTCACCAATTGGCTACATCCACGGGAGGGATTTCTTCCCTTCTACTTTTCTTGCGTTTTATTTATCATCAAGGATACATATATAGGGCTAGGGTTGGTTACCCCATGATTTCCTCAATCCCTATAATTTAGGCCTCAACTAATAAAGTAAAGATCTTTACCTTATTTACATGTATCCTATTTTAATTACTTTCACCAGACTATGCTGTGCCACAAAGCCTTTCCTATATTCTTCTGTCTTTTTCCTTTGACTGTGTAAGAACTAGCATTTTTGGTTAGTTGCTATGGAAAAAAATTGAGACCATAAGTTAAGATCTCAAGTAGTACGTATGTAAGACGTTCCATGAAAATAAAAATATGTATGATGAACGCAACATTGTTGGGAATTTGATTTCAATACGAATACATGTGTAGAATTTGAATATTGTTTTGTTTGTACAATTCACCTCCACCTGTATGAATATGAATCTGCAGGGGCCTCTAACTCTAAACATGCTCACAAACGCACGCATAAATCCCTACAATCAACTCCATTGCATTTACTGCAAACAACTTCCCCCCTAATTTCACTACCTTCCACACACAATCCCCATCTTTTTCTGAATATTTTTTTACCCCTTTTGGGACCCTTCTCATTTCTCAGGTGGCATGGCATTATACAGCTAGCTATGGCCTTCGCACACAGAACAGACCCTTTTCCTTAGGATTCAGTGCTTCAATTCCCCCACTATATAAACGACACACATCACACACGAAATAGTATGTTTTTTGTGCATGTTGTTTTTTTAACTCTCACATTCACAACCAAAACCAATACGGCAATACCCACCTCTCTTTAATCAAGAGTTAAGAGTTAGGGATGATGCTTGGAGTTGAGGAGATTCTGTGTGAGCTCGAGAGAGATGATATGAAGGAACAGGGGGGGCTGCCTCCAGGCTTCCGCTTCCACCCCACGGATGAAGAGCTGGTATCTTTCTATTTAGCTTCAAAAGTCTTCAATGGGGATTTCTGTGGACTCAAAATTGCGGAAGTGGACTTGAACAGATGCGAGCCGTGGGAGCTTCCAGGTAAAATTCAGCTTAAAAATCCATTCTTGCGTCGGAGTTTTGGTGCATTGTGGAGCTTGTCAGAGACCTCTTCCTCTGTTTTGACATATAATTTTTTTCTATTGTTTTGAGAAATTATTAGCCTTCTTCTCGAAAATTACAGAGCTTTCAGTTTCCACCCTCCTCCTTCACGTTTTCAACTTATTCAGATGCGGCGAAAATGGGAGATCGCGAATGGTACTTCTTCAGCTTGCGTGACAGAAAATACCCAACCGGCCTCCGCACAAACCGCGCCACCGGCGCCGGTTACTGGAAGGCCACCGGCAAAGACCGCGAAGTCTACGGCAGCAGCATCGTCGGCGGGTCCCTTCTGGGCATGAAGAAAACTCTGGTTTTCTACAGGGGCAGAGCACCCCGCGGCGAGAAGACGAAATGGGTGATGCACGAGTACCGTCTCGACGGCGAATTCTCATGCCGCCACACCGGAAAGGTACGATAACATGAATTGAAATGAACAGCAGCACAACTCGTGCTTCGTCATTTTCATTGGCGTTGACTTGGTGGGTAGTATTTTGTCATCATTGTTAGTGGAATTATTGAAAATAAAAAACAGGGGGGGTGCTCTGTTCCTGTCTGCCGACTTATTTCCACAAGTTAAATCCCAGAAAAAAAATATGTATATTTGATGAATTTTTGAACAGCACACAGTTTTGATTTGATCGTAATTGCAGGAAGAATGGGTAATCTGCAGAATTTTCCACAAGATCCAAGACAAGAAAACACCACCTCCTCTAATACAAGACTTACTCATCAAATCTTCTCCATTCACCACCCACACACTGCCGCCGTTGCTCGAGACACCACTGCCGGCGCCGCCGGCGCACCAAGACCCACCCCCCACTCCCCAAACCCTAACGACCCCACCGCTCTTCTCCCAATCCACCATTTTCCCACCACCCAATTTCTACCCCCATCAAATTCAAGACATGGGGGGTTTGAAGGAACTGAGCCACGCCATAGCAGCCAGACACTGCAAGCAAGAACAACAAGTCATTTACGAACCACATTTCCCCATATTCGGATCCACGGATCCGAACCCGGATCAAAATCCGAATCTGAATCCTTTTCCTTCAGCTGGCGTCACGTCTGCTGTAGTATTGGGAGCTGATACCCATGCAGGTGTGATGGATGAGATGATGACGATGATGATGATGCCATTGGAGCCGGCTTTCAGATCCTGGGAGAAACTTTCTGATGATCCATATCGGGGAAGGAGATTCTAGGCCGTTGGATCTCCTCGATGATATTATCCTGGTTTCGGGTTTTAACATGAAAACGGAATATTAGTTATAGAATTGAATGTGTTCCTCTCTGTTTCTATCTTGATGTACAGAATCTAGTGGAGTGGGAGTCATTAAATGGTGGCAACTAGGTTTGAGAGTAGCATTGATGCTAACAGGATTTGATCAATATTGATTATGCAGTTTATATTGACTATCATGCATGAAAAAAAATCATATAACCAACCAAAACTATGCCTTAGATTAGATTAGAGTCCAATCCAACTAGTTTAGACAAAAACCTCATCATTATCCATGAATTGAAAGGTGATTTTATTTTGATGTCAGTTTGATTTGTGTGGTCTGATGGGATTGGTAAGATGTGATTTGAGCTGATCAGGATCAGATTGTCACTGCTCTGCTCACGTCATCATCTCTTTTACTTTTCTCAACACAGCTGCATTTTCATGGGAATTAAATTAGGTTGTTTTCTGTGTGAATAGTGATGTGTTTCGAGGAACTTGTTTTGTTGCAATTAATTAATTAAACAAGACTGGAAAGAATCAACGAAGGATCTCCAGTATACTATACACGGGAGATTTGTTCGTCGACAGGATAAACAAAAAAGAGGTTGTGGAAGCGTCACATGACGGAGCGGGAGTGACCGATTGGGGCCAGGGATCTTGAGCGGCTTTGGACTTTGAAAAAAAAAAGGATCTATATCACACCATGCTAAAAGACTCACGTAAAAAAATGAAATTAATTATATAGATTTTTTTAAAATTATCTTACAAAAATTAAAGACCTCACATTGAAGCTATGCTAATATGACCAATTTTTCAGCCCCGAACATTCGGTGCCGGATGAGGTCGAAACCACCGGAAAAGTGGCAAAAACCGAACGAAAACCGAGCTTTAACTCACCGGATGGCTTCCCTGATTACAGTGGTAATCGAAATCCGACCCAAAACATTGTCAATCTTGTTTGTTTTCC
>JAOYMZ010032456.1:0-16414 GCA_025802335.1 Pinguicula primuliflora | reverse complement strand
ATTTAAAATACAAAATTCTTAATGACATTTAAATGATAGACTAAACTTGCAAAATTCTTAATTAAACTACATGTATCGTTGATTAAACTACATGTCCCTACAATTCTAAATTATTTGTAGGAACATGTAGCATCACTCTTTTTATTATTATATTATTTATTCAAAAAAAATGGGCCTTAACTTTTAGCCCGTCTCCATTCTCCGGTTCGCCATTGTATACTCCCATTCCATTGAAACCCATCCGATTTAAACAACACAACTGTAACTTCCACGTTGCACGAAATTCGTATATTATATTCTTAAATTGACTCATTATATTTTTTAAAACAAGAAATTAAAAGCCGAAATCCCTAAACCTGCCAATCTCAAAACCCTCCAATCCATTGGGAGAAGATTTCCTCAAATTTGGTACGATTATTGCAGAGAGATGCATTTACGTCCTACGATGACAGGAATGGAATTAGGGTTCTGAGTGAAAGGGGGCGGAGAGGATAATTATCTGTAATGGCGGACGACGATGATTCTCTATCAGACGCGAAGAGAACCAATGAGCTGGAGATGGAAGAAGAAAAACTAGAAATCGCGGAATGTGTTGTTGAATGCAAGTCCGAAATTGGATTGACTGGGATGAATGTGGACGGAGGAGATGGAGGGAGAATAGTGCAGTTAGAGGACACGCCGGCGGGTATCGAAGGAAGAGTGGTAGTAAGTGATTTGGGGAATCAAATAGCTGTGGAGGAATACGAATCTAATAGTGGAGTAGTGGATATAGTTGGGAATTTCGCTGTAGCTGAGACAATTGAGCAGCCTGGTGTGGCGCAGCTGAGCGAGGACCCTATTTCAGCGGAGCCGAGTGAGCAACCGGCTGTTGCAGAGCTTATTGAGGCGCCGGTTGCAGTCATGGTTGAGCAGCCAATTGTCATGACTGAAATCTCAATGCCTGTTTTGGAGGAAAAGAGCCTTATTGATGGTAAGGAAGAGGGCGTCGTAAGCGATAAAGGAGACATGCACGTGTTGTCAGAATCTGGAGAGGGCACCCAAGCGGTTGATCAGTTGGGTGGCCTAATGATCGAAGAGAAAGCTGAAGATGAATTTGCACCATCAGTTGGCACAGAGCACGGGAGTTGTTTCTCTGATAGAGCTCGTGCTGAGTGGCAGACTGATGCTGGAGTTGTAGAAATGTTGGACCCACAACCTGAACTGAAAGTTGAGAAAGAATTTATGCCAAATGTTGACTCTGAGGTAGCCGCTGCTATTTCTGATGTAGACAGTGTGAAGCAGTTACCAGAGTTTTCGCCGCATGAATTAGGGAATGAATCCCATGCAGAAAGGGAGGGGATAGATGGATTGGGATGTGGGTCAGAGAGGAACTTGGCTCAAATTGGGAGGATTGGAGATCTGGGAGGCACAAACAATGGTTTGGCTGAAAGTTGGACTGTGGAAAATGAGCCAAATGCGATTGTAGGGCATGATGAAATCCATGAAGAGAATGTAGATCATCTTATTATAGAGATTGGATCTGCTGAAAATTCAACCGTCTTGAATGAGAAAACAGTTGGCTGCGTGTTTACTGGAGAGTTCCCTGCTACGGAAGAAAATACACCTTTTTTTGCAGTTAGTGAACACGTGCAGGTTCAGATGTTAGGTAGGGGGATGGGACATACCAGTGAGCTTGTTCAGCATAAAGATATGGATGTGACTGATGGTTCAGTATCTGAAATTAAGATGTTGGAGGATGAGAATTCCAATGTCGAGGAGGCATATAATTTAGATGCGAACGTGAATGCTGTAGAAACTAAGGAGGATGCAGCAACGAAAGAGGAGCCATCTTCTAGAAATATCAAAACAGAAACTGATGTATGCATTGAACCGAAAACAAGGGACGATCTTATGCTGGAGGAGATTCAGCCAGCAGATGCTGAAGTAGGAGCTGACATGGGAAGCAAGGTGGAGGCTAGGGAAATACTGGATGAGGATGGAAAAATGGAGATGGAGGAAACAGCGAGTGATGTGGATGAGCTAGGTCAGGGAAGTTATGATTCTCCTTCTGCTCTTCAAGATGAAGAAGATGAAACATTGATTGCGGAAGAGGAGACAGGGACACAAGACACTGAAATGGAGACGGAAACAGATGGTGCTGAATCAGGGAAATCACCAGGAGGGAAGCGGAAGAGAGGAAAGTTATCGAAAAGTTCAAATTTTAAGGCCATTGCAAAATCTTCTTCAAGGAAGACAATTGGAGAGGATGTTTGTTTCATTTGCTTCGATGGTGGGGAGCTCGTTCTCTGTGACCGTAGGTTCGTTCTGTGATGTGGAAGATCAACTTTTTAAATTTAACAAAACAAAATATATAGCTTTGTCTGAAAATATCTCGTATGATTATTGTTTCTCACTAGCGTTTGTTTCTCTCATGTATTCCAGAGGTTGCCCTAAGGCCTATCATCCTTCTTGTGTCAATCGGGATGAAGCATTTTTTAGGTCTAAAGGACGCTGGAATTGTGGTAAGTGTTGCATGTGCCCAATTACACTTTCTTTTTGATTCTTCAAGATTTGCATCCGTTTTCAAACGATTGTGCACTTGCTGTTGAGTTTTGGATGATCCTTGTTAGGAAATTAGTTTTAACCAATACTAAGTTGTGCAATGTAGGTGATGTTGCAATGAACGGGCCTGCAAACTAATTCTTGAGCTTCCTAGATGCTTATTCGCATTACAATTCAAGTAGAATTAAGATATGATAAAGAAGCGGAACGCCTAAAATTTAGGATTTTATTGGCATCATATTAGATAAGTTGTTGCTGCTGCTTCTTTATCCGACAATCTTATATTTGTCGATTTATGTATCAATATTGGTCTGAATGTTAGTTTACCTTGTAATCTTCTATGCTAGTAATGATTCATTTTCTTCTGGGAAAACTTTGGCAGCTGGTCAATTTGCATCACATTATTTGATTTTTCTGATTATTATTGTATTTATGTTTCCAAATTCTCACTAACAAGGTGCAGTAGAAGTGGTAATTTGTTGATGCTATGATGTTAGAAGTTATTTGTTATCTAAAATTAAATAGTTTATGAATTATAACATTTTCTCAACTACTACTAAACTGATTTATTTGTTATTATCAGGATGGCATCTGTGCAGCATTTGCGAGAAGAATGCCCGCTATATGTGTTATACATGTACTTTCTCCTTGTGCAAGAGTTGCACGAAAGATGCAGTTATCTTATGTATCCGTGGAAATAAAGGCTTCTGTGAGACCTGCATGAGAACTGTTGATTTAATAGAGAGTAATGATGAGGGAAGCAAAGATGTATGCACTTATGTCATCTCTCTCTTTGCTTTTGTCTTTTTCAGTCGTTTTTCCCCTCATGATTTAATTGATAGTAATTTTGAGTGCTCTGGTATATATGGCTGCTGATATATGAAGTTTCTATATATATATATATATATTTAGAACATTTAACTATGTGATAGGTTCCCATATCTTCTTAAAAACTTAAAAAAAAACTCATTTATAATTTCGGCTACTGTCAATGGCAACGCCGATAAAAGGTATATACCCCAAATCCTAATCAATCACTTCTTAACTCGTACAACAAAATTATAGGCGGCGAAGTCGTTCATCAGAGCATGAGGCTTTTGGTATCCTATGGGTAGGTTTTATGTAGGTGTCGTCAATTTCAGCAGCGGGATGTGGTAGTAGCCGGAATTACAAATTAGTGGTTTTTTTAAGTGTTGAGAAGATGTCAAGGTAACTTACACCTTTAACAATTGAATATTCCCGACAGGCATCATTTTTATAGTTCTTGACGAAGCATCTTATCCGTGCTAATGAGCATTTTATGCCATTTTTAATGCAATGAGATTTTTTATTTGACTTTGCATGTTCTGGAATTCATCATTGTGTCTACGAATCCTCTGGGCATAGATAACGTTGATTGTTAATCTGGACACTCGTGTATGTTTAAATTAGTTCCACTTTCTATTCCCCTTTTGTTCTTATCTAGTTTTGGTTATGATTGACCTAGTTATTCTGTTCTTTGCTCGTGTAGGCTCGAATAGATTTCGATGACAAAAGCAGCTGGGAGTATCTCTTCAAGGATTATTACACAGACTTGAAAACTAAGCTGTCACTTTCTTCAATTGAGATTTCAGAGGCTAAAAACCCATGGAAGGGAGCAGACGTGACTGGTCCCAGCAGACACGAGTCTTCTGAAGGACATCCAGATGTTAATGATAGGGGATCTGGATCAGAGGATTCTGCTGAAAACGTAGAACCTGTGGCACCCAAAAGAAGGAAGGTAAGGAAACATTCCAAATCTGTCTCCAAGGATGAGGAGTTGCGCAGCCCACTTGCTACTACTCGGAATAGGTCTATTTCGTTGTACGACAATGCTGATTGGGCATCAAAGGAACTGCTTGAATTTGTTTTGCACATGAAAAAGGGTGACGTATCTGTACTCTCTCAGTTTGATGTACAAGCTCTTTTGCTAGAGTATATCAAGAGAAACAGACTTCGTGATCCTCGCCGAAAAAGCCAAATTATATGTGATGCAAGACTCCAAAGTTTGTTTGGAAAACCAAGAGTTGGACATTTTGAAATGTTAAAACTTCTTGAGTCCCATTTTCTTGTAAAAGATGAACATAATGATGATGTTCAAGGCAGTGTTGTTGACATAGAAAATAATAAGTTGGATATTGATGGCAATTCGGATACAGTGCAAAAGGGTGTGAAAGATAAGAAACGCAAATCGCGCAAAAAGGGTGAAAAGCCTCTGTCCAATCTTGATGATTATGCAGCTATTGATATGCATAACATTGGTTTAATTTACCTGCGGAGAAAATTGATGGAAGACCTACTTGAAGATGCTGAAAACTTTCATGAAAGAGTCATTGGAACATTTGTACGAATAAGGATTTCGGGTAGCAACCAGAAGCAGGACATGTACAGATTGGTGCAAGTTGTTGGTAAGTTATCACGTTGCTATCCGTTTAAACTTGTCTAGTTGGTCACCTGTACCCAATACTTCTAACGTTACTACCTTATGACTTTCAGTTACCCAGAATGATAATTTGGTTTTGTTTATTTATGTTCACTTGGTTATAATACCGGTAATTTGGCTTTTCTTCTCAGGCACAAGCAAAGCAGAAGAACCATATAAAATTGGCAAAAGAACCTCTGAAATAATGGTGGAGATACTAAATCTTGACAAGACTGAGATAATATCAATTGATACAATCTCAAATCAAGATTTTACGGAGGTGATTTATTTTTTAAAAAAAATAACCTACTTTTGTTGCTTTGCTTCTGGTTCCATATTTAGATGATGTGCCTTTTTTTTTCGAAGAAAATTCTATGTGTGCTATTCAAGAGGAAAATTGCTTGTATCTTGTAGAAACCGTCAAATTTCAAGTTCATGGAGCCTAATTCTGTATGTTCTATTCATGAAGATGAACCAGGCTTTTATCTAATTGTTTTAAAAGCTCTTGTCATGAATGTGAACTCACAACCACCTGCTTATGGGCGATCCACTTTGAAATGCACTTCTGTGTCATATGTAACGTTAATTTGGAGTCAACATTTTTAATATATATGTTTCTATGAAACAATTATATCCTGAAGCAGAGGTGTGTTACAAACTAATGCTTTTATTCTTTAACATGTGCTCTTTTTCAACTATAGTTGTTCCTGTGATATTCGTGATTATTTTCTCAGGACTCACTTGCATTTCATTATCTTCATTTTTTATTATAACGTATGCAGGAGGAATGCAAGCGTCTTCGCCAGAGTATCAAATGTGGGCTTATTAATCCGCTGACTGTGGTAATTTTCTTTATTTGCATTGTTAATTATAGCATCTTGTCTGGATATATTTGTTGAATATGGTAAAATTTGTTTGTTTTAGGGGGTGATTCTTGACAAGGCCATGGAATTACAAGCGATCAAAGTCAATGATGTACGTCCTGTTTTACTGCAGTTAATACTCATTTTTTCATGAAAGTTGTTTATTTGATGGTTGTTGAATTGAATTGGATCATCATTGATATAAAATCCTTTGTTCATGTAATAAAGGCGATTGAGGATGACTAAACTTTTGAATCTTGCTAAAGAAAGGAGTTGTCAGGTCATGTATTTTTCAACCTTCTAACCTGTTGGCCAGTTTGCGAAGTTACCCAGTCATTTTCAAACTCTTAAATTTCCACCGAATGTACACCTCTAACCTTTTTGTGACTTTAAGTTCCCTAAAATAGTTGTCTTCAGAGAAATCACTCTTGGTGTTACGATTCTTAGAATACCCCAGATTGCGTCAGTTTCTTTTCTAACTGAGAGTCGAAGAAGTTATCCCAGTCATTGGAGATATTATTGCGGACTGACAGAAACATTCATATAACAAGCCTGTCTTACAGTGAGATTGCACTCTGTTGGAGTAATTGTAAATTTCATTAGTCAGGAAAAGGATTTTCTGCAAGAAACATGGAATTTTTTGTTTCCTTTTTGGATTCTGAGCGGGTAGTTTGTTGTTCTTCAAATTTCCATCTTTTATTGTATCCATGCATGAAGTTAATACATTTTCTTTTTGACTTCGTGTCACACATAGTTCCTTTTGTTTTCATGCAGTGGCTGGAGTCAGAAACTCTACGGCTTAGTCATCTTCGTGATCGGGCAAGTGATATGGGCCATCGGAAGGAATATCCTTTTCTTACTTGAGTTGCATTCTACTGTGGCTATCCGTCACCTATTATGTGCAATTTCTTGATCTAATGTGCTGCGCCATTTTCGTTTTATATTTTATTTTGTTCATTCACATGAGGATCACATGCCTGGATAGACAAAATTTGTTTGCTAGATCTGGAACTTGTTCAAAGGAATTTCAAATGTGGGCAGATTTTCATCTTGAGGTTATCATCTGTGCAACTTAGAATCATAAGCTCCATAGCATTGCCCTACTCGTAGTTGGATTAACCTGAAAACTCATTATAAAATGATCTATTTGCAAGAGCTTCGGCCATATGCACTGGTTGGATTTATTTGGCAACGTTAAATGTTAATCCTTGACAGACTTTACGCTTAGAGAATGCGTAGAGAAGTTACAGCTTTTGATGACCCCTGAAGAGCGTAGACGTCGGCTCGATGAATTTCCTGAAATAAAATCAGATCCAAAGATGGATCCGCTACACGAATCTGAAGATAATGATAGTGATATGGAAAACACTCAACAAGGTTTTAATCTTATTACTTTGCATTTGTTACTATCGTTGGAGGAGATATGCAGCTTATTATTATTATTATTATTTTTTGGGTACATGCAGATATTCCTGCAAGATCGATGGGTTCTGGTTTAAGCAGGAAAGGAAGAGTCCCTATTTCCCCCAGAGGTGATAATTCTTCAAACGATTCATGGAATGTTGCTGGGAAACTTTCAACAAAAACTTGGGAGTCCGGTAGGCACCATTCCAGCAACTTATCTACGAATTCCGGTCAGCTCAGTGAGAAAGTATATGAAAATTCCTTGAATTCGGAAAGAGAAAATACAACAAAACTGTCTAACAATTTAGAAAAGTTGAATTCTAATGCTGCATCCGAGGCAGAAAGGGGTATGCGCTCTGTGCCCAGATCAGAACCCATTTCTGTTGGCTCATCTCTTACCTCTAAAGGTTCCGTCTCATCGGAAGCTGTGGAAAGTACTGTCAAGATAAATGAATCAGAGAAGATGTGGCGGTATCTGGACCCGTCTGGAAAAGTTCAAGGACCCTTTTCCATCGTGCAGCTGCGTAAATGGAACAATACGGGTTATTTCCCTGTTGATCTCAAAATTTGGAGAGTCACAGAGAACCAAGACGCAGCCATGCCTCTTGCGGATGCATTGGCTGGTAAATTTCAGAAAGTGCTGCCACCTGTGGACAATATGTTTGTATCAACAAATCCGTTGCAAAGTTCACATGCCGTGGTCGGTAATTCTGGTTGGAGTGCTCGGACATCCGCAGACCATGATAAAGAGCGATCAAGCGCAAATCAACATTCTGGATCGTCCCTATCAAATTTGATTACTGAAAAATTGATCCGCAGTGTAACAGGTAGTCTACCATCTCTTACTCCAAGAAACAGTAATGTTGGTTGGAGTGCAGGAGGAGAAGGGACTCTATCGGGATCGGTTCAATCGCCTGCTGCAAATGTATTGCTTCCCTCAACTCCAGGTTTACCTAATATGGGAACTCAATCCTCTGCTCTAGCTTCAGTTTTGAATTCTGTTGTTCAGGCTGCTACTCTCAGTCCCACATCAAAATCTCAACCTGTTGTGTTGGGGAACTCCTCCGTTTCTCTACTTAGTCATCAGACTACTTCAGTAAGTGAGCCACTTCCAGTTCAGATGCCTGCCCAACCGCCCACCGCTGCCGGGCCGATTCAAACTGCCGTCGTCACTCCGAGTCTTCAAACTGATAATCAGTCCTGGGGTCCTGGGGCTCAAGGTTATAATTGGGGTACACCAAATGTTCAGAATTCCTCCGGAAGCTTCTCGAATTTAGGTACAACATCCGCGGTGCAACCTGATGCTTGGGGACCCAGTTTAGGAAGCCAACCAGCTATTACTCCCACTGCTACGCAGAATGCTTCTTGGGGCATGGGACCTGCAGAAGGCTCAAGCATGGGGGTGAGATCCGAAAATTCAAATGTTAACTGGGGTCAGATGCAGGCTAATCCGAACATGGGTTGGGTGAACCCAGCCGGAAATAATACGAACATGAATTGGGCTCCTCCCCCCGGAAACACACCTCCTACAGGTTGGGTTCCTCCAGTAGGAAATTCCGGAGCTAACATTCAAGGGATGGCACCTGGAAATGCAAATACCGGTGCTAACACTCAAGGGATGGGGCCTGGGAACCCGAATCCTGGTTGGGCTCCGCCGCAAGGTTGGCGTGCACCACCACCAGCTCAAGGACCCATTCCCGGGAACGGTTGGGCTCCTCCGAGTGGAAATGCAGGCCCGCGTCCTCTCCAAGGGCCACCACATGGGAGTACAAACCAAAACTGGGCACCCCCACCTGTGCCACAGGGCTCGTGGAGCGGAGAACAAAACTATGGTGGTGGGCAGTTTTCAGGTCCAAGGGGTGGACATGGTCGAAATTCAGGTTTTAATGGCGGTCGGCCTTGGGACAGGCAATCATCATTTGGAGGCGGCAGCGGGGGCTATAGGCCGGAAAGGCCCAAGCGGGACCAGCCTTGCCCTTATAATGCAAACGGCCGATGTATAAAGGGTGCGCGCTGTAATTACCTGCATGTTTAGCATACCTCTCGACTAATTTCATTGTCGAGTAGGAATTTCAGAACTGTAAACATTCCCCCCCCCCCTATGCAGTCCTTCTGTCTGGTTTTAGCTGTTATACAATACAGTTTTGGCATGTAGCTTTAGCTTCCCATTTCATAAGCTCTTGAATAAGCTTTTTGTTTTGTTTTGTTTTATCATTAGACTGAACAAATTTTAGGTGAATGTGTGCACTGCACATGAGATGGTGCACTGTGTTGTATCGCCCGACCATACGAGCTTTACACATATAAGAGTTTCGGAATGGTGGATTGCGGTGTGTATGGACGGGGAGTTGTGCGCTATATGGCGCGATCATGCGTTCTTTACACATATAAGTATTACAGTACGGGGCTGCAGTTGCGTAACAGAGTCTTTTCAAATGAAATAATTCTATTGCGCTCCAAAATGTCTTTCTGCCGTTTTGTCTGCTCCTCTATGTGTCCTTGTCTTTATTTGCGTCCCTTGATGGCATTAGCCGATACAAGCGCGATCATACGTATTTTTTAATTTAAATTACTCATTTCCCTGTGTGTCTTTGTTTTCATAAGCACCTGTTGCTGCAAAACTTCACGAAACACATAATCAAGATGTCTGACTCGCACTAAAATTCTTCTTCATCCAATACGAATGACGAACCAGAGGTATATAATTACATTAATTTAAATACTTATATTCTACTTTGTTGGTCTTTCTTTTAGGCCTCTAAAATTGATTATGAGTCTACAGAGGTTAGTAGTCTGATAGAGGAGTGGTCCAAATACTCAAGTGATGTTGGTGATCCTGATGATGGCTGAATCATATATTTTTAACACTCTTTTGTCATTACGCAACGTATTTTTGTTACGTAATGACATCAGTATATATGACGAAATTTTGACATTATATGTTGAGTATCAGATGTTTCATTTCTTAATAAATCAAATGAAATTCATAATATATCAAATGAAGTTCACAAAACATATCACCAAGTTTGTTGCAAACGTGAATCAAGTTTATGATAAACTCTCCACTAATAGGAATCCCTCCATAAATCGTGCATGACCCCGTATAGAAGAGTTGGTTCATCCCGACGGTCGTGATAACGTCAGTCGTGTTTCACCCGACGGTAGTAGTTGTTTGTTTGCGATTTGAGCAACTCTGACCGAATAGTTGGTCGGGGATTCGAGTTGTCCTTATTCCGAACGACGAGTATGGGTGTGTGAGGATTCATCCCGCGACATATTGAAGGCGATTCGAGTCGAGGCTGAAGGGTTCAATTTAGAAGGTTTTTCTTTCGACGTATATGTGTTAGTAAAAAATTTTCCGACGATTGATTTGATTAGAAAATATTAAGACGAATTTTTTTATAATTAATGTAGCTACGAGGATTGCATTAATACAATTTAATATTTTATTTTTGTTCAGTTACCATTCGAAATAGTATTTTGAGTTACTAGGCAAAAAAAGACAAATCCTACTCGTACAAACGAAGAGAGCAAAATATAAGTGAATCCAACCCAATGCACACACACCCGAGTATGTATCTGCGCTAACAGCTAAATTTACCCGATTTGGTCTAGGTTTCGATTTTTTTGTTTGTACCCGTACTCCCGTAGCACCCCTCAACAACAACAACAAAAAAGAGAAATGCTACTTACACTACCAACAAGACCGAAATTTGGACCGAAACTAGACAAAATGACAATTTTGCCCTTGACCCATGACGAGTGTTTCTATGCTTAGTAGGGGCAAAATTGTCATTTTTGCCCCATTTCGGTTTATGTTCGATTCAAGATTCGGTCCAAATAGCACGGCTCAAAAAAAAACATACTCTTGAAAATCTGAACCGAGCGGACGAGTTAAAATTTTCACTAGCAACGAATTCCCAAATCAATCTTATTACACTCGTCTGCGTCTTGGTTTGTTTTCTCCTCTGCGTCGATGCGCATATAGAGAAAGGAAGAAGCTGATCGATTCTGAAATGGAAGCTATCAGAAAACAAGCTTCCAGACTACGCGAGCAAGTCGCCAGGCAGCAGCAGGTATGTCCTCATTTAATGATGTGTGTGCTCAAGTGTTTGGATTATGTCTTGTGATATAACCTAAATCAGATCGTTTTCGGACCTGATATAGCCCGGCGTTTTGGAATCTGGCTGGATCGTTTTGGACTATTGTATTCCTAAATTTGAATTTGAGTTCAGCGAGATTACTTGCCCTCGATTTAGGTTTTGTAACCGTGGCTGTTATTTCGGATTGTTCGGAACGATTTGGTCTTCAGAAATTTAGCATTTGTTTTTTACCTTTAGTTTTATGTGTAGCTTGC
The DNA here is from genome assembly GCA_025802335.1 of Pinguicula primuliflora. Classification (NCBI taxonomy): domain Eukaryota; kingdom Viridiplantae; phylum Streptophyta; class Magnoliopsida; order Lamiales; family Lentibulariaceae; genus Pinguicula; species Pinguicula primuliflora. Next base: position 4,809 of record JAOYMZ010032456.1, on the reverse strand, counting down.
TCGTCTGAGATTTTTAGTCTTGAATGTTGCGTGGAATTGGGAGTTTAAACTGCTAATCTGCCTGCACTTGCCTGCTAAACCCTAAATTAAATGAGCACTATGGCATTTGTTAAAATTGAATTACGTGGCTTATTTTTGTACTAGTTCATTTCTTGCTGTGGTTGTTTTCATACTAACGAACTCTCGTTATGTTTCTTGGAGTAGTTTCGCATTGGTCTAAAATTTGATACATTCTGGTTAATTTTGTTTCAGGCTGTACTGAAGCAGTTTGGTGCATATGGAGGTTTAGATAATGTTTTGGCTGATGATGCCGAGCTTCAGCAGCACCAGAAGCTTGAAAAACTGTACATATCCACTCGTGCTGCTAAGGTCTTGTTGCCATCTACATGATTTTTTGTAAAATTTTTTTTTAGGTGGTACCAAGATTCGAACCCTTGACCTCACACAACCACCCACACTCGAAAATTTAATTGGTTGATTTTTCATAATGCTGACTTGAATTTAAGGATTTTAAACCTTCCTGATTGAATATTTTGGTCTGCACGATGGCAGCATTTCCAAAGGGACATTGTCCGTGGTGTTGAAGGTTATATAGTTACAGGGTCCAAACAAGTGGAGATAGGTAGTCACTGAAGGATTGAAGTTATTTGTTTTCTTATATTTAGACTTGAATGTGGTTCGTGTATGTGGTGTATTATGAATCAGTGTGTACATGGGATTTCTTGCAGGAACTAAATTATCAGAAGATAGCAGAAAGTATGGGAATGAGAATACATGCACAAGTGGTAGTACATTATCGAAAGCTGCTTCAAGTTTTTCAAGAGCTCGTGCTTTGATGGAGAAAGAACGTGGAAATTTATTGAAAGCTTTGGGCACACAGGTTATAGTTGTGCTACTATAACCTTTTCTTTTATTTCTTAATGTTACGAATATTTAATGGTCATGCAGACTCATGCTTAAATGAGTGTGGCTTCCATTTCACGGATCGCCGTTTTGTACCTCATCCATAAGAATGCCCGGGGCTATCTGCAAGTATTGGCATGTAATGATTTCTGGGGATGTTATTTATACTTTGCATAAATGGGATTTATTGTGAATATTTTCTACATTAGTCATCTTGCTACAAGATACAGTGAAGTTACTTCTACTGAATATTGAAAGTATATGAAGTTGTGCTTCCACTTATGATACATTTCGGCCATTAGACAATTTTTTATTTTATTTTAATTTTCTACATGATCTATCACATGATATTTTATATCGCTCTCTCTATTCAAAGGCTTTACCTCTCACAACAGGTGGCTGAGCCATTGAGATCCATGGTAATGGGCGCTCCACTAGAAGATGCTCGCCATCTCGCTCAAAGATATGACAGAATGCGTCAAGAGGCTGAAGCTCAGGTGAATAGTTGTACATTCTTAGGCTGTCATTGTAATTATTGTTGTAGGCATTACAAACTACTTCTCTCACTAATAGAGAGATATCAGTAGTTACTTCCGGGATGAGGCTTCCCTTCACTAACTTTTTGTTGGATATCTGTACCTAGTTAGGCTGTTGAAGTTGGCAGAAGACAAGCCAAATTAAGAGAAGGAGGCGCCCATCCTGACATGGCGTTGAAATTTGAGGCAGCAGAAGTTAAGTTGCAAGAACTAAGGTCGAATGTCGCCACGCTGGGAAAAGAAGCTGCAGCTGCCATGACGGCTGTTGAAGCTCAGCAACAAAGATTGTCACTGCAAAGATTAATAGCAATGGTATGACTTCTTTCTTTATGATATTTATTCATTACTGAAATCTATAACAATTTCTCTATACATTGTTGTCAAGGTTGAAGCCGAGCGAGCTTACCATCAACGAGTTCTTCAAATACTCGATCATCTTGAAGGGGAGGTAGGTCATGTTTTATGTTCATGTATGAGTAACTTTGTTAGTTTTCCTCATACTTCTAAATGTTCCTTTTATCCAGATGATGTCTGAACGCCAACGAATCGAAGCAGCTCCTGCTCCAAGCATGGAAAGTGCACCGCCTCCTCCATCATATGAAGAAGTAAATAGCGGTCCTACTTCACCAATGCAAAATGGAACAACTGATGACATGGGTTACTTCCTCGGGGAGGTAAGCACTTTTTTTAGTTCTTTTGTGAAATTCAAACTTTTCGTCCTCCTGCAAATACCAATTCACCATTCTAAATCCTTGCTGCTTGTATAACAGGTAATTTACTCGTACCAAGCCGAATCAGACGTGGAGCTTACTTTGTCAACTGGAGACTACGTCGTTGTTCGAAAGGTTTGCTATCGTTACTCCCATATTAAGTTCCTATTCTCAAAATGATCACCCTCCCAAAACCTTGATCCGAAAAGAAGGTTTACATAATTTCACCAGTGCAACACTATGTGATTGAGTATTACAAATTTTATAATTTTTACGATAATTTACAGAATTTTGTAAATTTTTATGTTTTGTAAACCTAACCTTACTCAAATATGAAATACCATCGTGTGTCCTTCCAAGGTTTCAAATCATGGATGGGCTGAAGGCGAGTGCAAAGGTAAAGCCGGTTGGTTTCCATTTGGGTACATCGAGAGGCGGGACCGTGTTCTTGCAAGCAAGGTTGCTGAAGTTTTCTGAAACTGTTAGCCCATGGTTCTGGTCTTCAAGTATCCACCAAAATTTCTCCCCTTCAGACAGTTTTCTTTTGTGCCTACTGATGCCAGTGGTTTCATTTTGTTGTAACTTCTATTGACTTTAAGAGGATTTAGAGAGCCTACTCCTTTTCTGGAGTTGTTATATTCATATCTTACACAATACTCTGTTTCATTTGCATATATAATCTGATTTCAGAGTTGGACATCGCAACGAGTAATAATCAGCTGTGTACAAATTATTTTATGCATGACGGAACTATGAGAAATGCTGCGGTGACCGAACCTTATACGAAGAAAATGGAATTAGTATTAATTGGTTGTGTGGAACCCGCACTGAAACACGCATATCCGACACAAATTTGAAATCGAATTCGGTCAGTTTGGAGTACATCTAGCAATGCTCCAGAACTATTAAAAGGTGAAGGATGCGAATGGAAAAACCAATGATTTCGTATGTATTGCTGGAAGTTCTCGAATGGGAATGAGTTTGTCACCTCAAATCTTGGAAACTCATATCTTGGGTGAATTATTTATCAAAACACAGACATCAAAAACACACTAACCCACATGGCACAACTGATGATGGCCTTTTTTTTGGTAGGTTGATGATGGCTTTTAAAAGTGTTGGTCATAGCATGTATGGATAAGATGCATTTAATGTGTTTTGGGTGTTGAGTTTTGGTGCGTTATATCACTTCTCTCAAATCTTGTGCCTTGCTTGACAATCTGTTCAAACTTCATACCCAAGTGAATATGGTTTCGTATGTATAATTTTTTTCAGGTGCCGTACGTTGGGTTTAGAATAAATGCCCCAAATCCAACAGCCACGATCACATCGCTATATTGTGACGCGGGTTTAAGGAGAATTTGGGTTATACCCGAGGGCTCTGTTCGAGAAGTAGGCCGCTTAGTCCGCTTAGGTGCTGTCTAAGTGCTGGGCGGAGTTCTGTCCGAATGACGCCTAAGTACCCGCTTAGGGGCGACTAAGCGGGCGCCTAGGCGCTAAGTGCATTCTGACCGCTCAGGGACCGCCCAGCGCTTTCTCGAACACTGCCCGAGGGCCTTACTTGTACCCTCACTTTTGACGTTATTCATAAACTACATATAAAAAATAATTATGTTGTCTCTTATATGACAACCATCACAACTACATATGAAAAATGATTGTGCTTTTGTATGTGCTTGTGATGGTTATCAAATAAGAGGTTTATGAATAAGGTAAAAAACGAAACGACATATAGCATTAATCTTACTTCATTAACGCATTCTTCACGAGACAAAAGGGAATGCCGAACAACAAGGACTACTTTCTGCTGCCGCAAATTGTTATCATCTGCTTGTTTCTGATCACATCAATGGCCACCGATTTGAGCGTCACAAACAAAAGTTCACGTAGTGTACACCGAAAGACAGGAGGGCCAGGGGTCAGGAGAATACCATATCAGAACATTAGACTCTGTTCTCGGCAGATTATTCATTCATTTAGGATATTTTCATCTATTTCTTACAAACAAATCGACAATTTGAATGGATCGATCGATCACATCTTGTAAAAAAAAGTTGGAATCATGTGAGTTTCCTGTAAATTGAAACAGAGTTTAGTGGATCGAATCGATTTAACATCCCAATTGATTGCAATTGAGATGGTTTTTGTATAACAGATTAGCTTCCATTTTGTTGTGCATCTGATTTTTTTTTGTTGATAGGCAGTGTCGAGATTTGAAATCGTGACCTGTGCAATTATCACTCACATAATCATTAGGCCAACCTCTCATTGACGTGCATCAGATTAAATGGTATGTTGAGGATATTCACATTCCTTGTGGACAGATACCTATAACCTTGTGCACAAATCAGAAAGAAGAGAGACTAGTTTAAATAAAGGAATAATGGGGATACTTATAATCTTGTGCACATGGTTTTGTTGAGCATACTCACATTCCTACTAAATTAATCTTACACGCACCACACATACAAGACCCGAACCTAGCATCAACGGTCGGGCTCAATATTTATCAAAGAGTTCAGAGACCCTAAGAAGCACGGACACGGACACGCGACACGACACGACACGGCATGACACGACACGACACGGCAATTGTCAAAAAATTAGGACACGACACGTTGGGGACACGCTTAAATATATAATTTAATATATTTATTATA
>JAOYMZ010032445.1:0-16415 GCA_025802335.1 Pinguicula primuliflora | reverse complement strand
TTGAGCTTAAGTTTGTTTTTGTATTCTTTTGATTCCCTTCTTTACTATTTGTGTTTAAGATAGGATTTGCAGGATGCTCGGGGTGTAGGGGGTAGGGGGTGGAGGTGGCTCCAGCTTACAGAAATAAGATTTATTTTGATTGTTTCATAACAAGCTAAAGAATTTGTGTAGTATGAATTTATCATATTCAAACAACGAACCGTGGCTTCAGTCACGGGTATTATCCTAATAGTGATTAAAACGGGAGGGAAGACACACATGAATATTAGAGTTGTTTTAAATTGTAATCGTTGATGGATGGGGGAATTAGTTTTTGTTGTATTCATTCATGTGAATATGTGATAGTTGGAGCTGAGCTTACTCAAACGGCAGCTAACAAATCTTTGCACAAAGCTATATAGATATTCTTGGGCGTCCTTGTCACCTTTTTCGTTAACTCCCGGCTAAGAAATTTCGGGTTCAAGTCTCATCAAAAGCGCTTGACCAGGCCTAATACATAGCAGTCTTTGTGCTAGGTGCAGATCTCCTAAATTAATCGAGAGTGGAAAAACTCTCGAATATTGAGGAGGAGCAAAAATATTTCACTCATTTATCTACCTAAAAAAATGAATGGTTAAATTTATACTACTACGTTATTCTCGGATGCTAAATTACTTAAAAATGGATTCCTTCAATAGGAAGCATGATAACATGTTTTCTTTTAAAAATTAAAATCAGATGGTCCTACATTACATTAATAAATATATAATTTTTGAAATGTTATTATAAGAATAAAAGTGTAAGGTCATAGAGTTTATGCAAACTACATTCCTAGAGAGTTAATGTAAACCACAATCCAACCATAAGAAACAAACAATGATTATATTATGTGTTATAAAACATTTATGTGATAAATCTGTGTGAGACATTTCAACACTCCCCTCAAGTCCAAATAGGTAAACCCTGTTGAGATTGAACTACTATACGGATAATGCCCGATTGAGCCAATTCTCATTATGGGAACAATACTCGAAAATTTTCCGAAAACAATTACGAGGACCTCGGAAATAATCATTAAGTCTCCTGAAACAATACTCAAATTGGGCCAAAATCCCCTTCATGGGCCCAATGGCCCAATTCACTCCAGATTTCTCCGGAAACAATCTCGGATCTCAGACCGCCCGTTATGATACCATGTTAGAAAGCAGACCTGACCTTACTCTGGGCTCGGGCCTCGTGTGTGCATGTGCACATATGTGGGGCAACTTAAATAGAAAAATTTGAGTTACTCTTATTAATACCTTGAGCCCAAGGTAATTGATGTTAGGATTTTATGTTAGTTAAAATTATAATGTGACTTGAATTAGTAATCCTGATAGAAATCTAATTGTATTAAGTTTCCTGCTTATAAATATGTGACCCCATAGACCATTGGGGTTAAGAGGGAAAGGTAGTTGATAGAAAGGTAGAGACTTGAGTTGTGACTCTATGCTTGAGATCTGAGAGGTTTTCTGTGTGTCTCCCTTGTATCCCGACATATTTGTTCGTAGTGGATTGATTCCTCTTCTTCTGGTGGGCGTAGGCTTAAAGCCGAACCACATTGAATCTTGTGTGTTCTTTTATTGTTTTGTTCATTCGATCCTAATCAATCATTCCCATCAAGTGGTATCGGAGCTGAGGTTCGTGATTGAAGCAGTTCACAGATTTAAATAAAAAAATAAATCTGCAAAATCGTAGAATTCTTGTTGTTCGCTGCCATTGACCATTGACTGTCGCGTTAACTATCGTCGATTCAAAATCCGAGGATATCGACTTGAAGCCCATCCAAAGGTGTACAAAAAGTTCGAGGTGCTGATGCCAGATTATGTCCAGAGACTATTGTAAATCGCAGTCGAAGTTTCAGGAAAAGGAAATAGAAGACAGATTGTTGAAACTTGTTCTGCCAATTCCCGTTGATTCTGAAGTCGGATTCTGAAATTGGAGATACAATGTGAAGCTCATTCAGTGGAGAACAAAGCCCAGTAGGTGTCGTAGTTCAATTGTTGGTTGAAGGAGTATGATTTGGACAGTAAAGTTTCTGATTGAATTTATCGTGATTTTAAGAAAATAGTTGTTTCGGCGAGTCCTGAGAAAGACAACGATTCTGTTCGTTGACTTTGGCATTTTCTTGGTTGAGGAACAGTGATTTCATCAAGCGAATAGTATTTTTCAGGTGAATAGTATTTTTTCAAGGAAAATTGAAAGAAAAAAGGATTTTGAAATTTGTTGACTTTCTTGAGAGAAAGTTGTTTAGCTTTATCTTGCTATGGCGTTAAAAGCTGAGATTGCAAAATATGATCCGAGTATGAGTTTCACTATGTGGTAAGTCAATATGAGGGCATTCTTGACACAGAGTGGTTTGCAGAAGGCTATCTTGGGAAAGCCTTCCGACTTGGGTGAGGCAAAAAAGCTTGGTCACTTGGATGAGAATAAGTGGATGAAGGTCGACTAAAAGGCATTATCTACTATTTAGTTATGCTTATCCAATGAGGTATTGCGTGAAGTTCTTGATCAAAAGATCACCATTGACCTGTGGAATAAGCTGGAAACTCTGTATATTACAAAGTCACTTAGGTCCCATTTACTGCATGTGAAAATGTTTGATTACGAGCGTTTTCGTAGTTTTTAACGACCATAATCAAACGCTTAAACTTGTTTACTACGAATTTGATTACGAGCGTTATCGAAGGTACAACTCTCGAAATCTAGCATTTTTTTCTGGATGTTTGATTGGAAGCGCCTTTCTAATCCTTTGAAAAGACGTGTGATTTGGAAATTTAACTTATGACTAAAATTCTCAAAGACTAAAATGCTCATTATTCCAACTGACAATTCCAGAAATTCTTAAATAAACAAAGCAATCGACAAGACCACGATGTATCGTGGTTATCCCAGAAGAGATATTCTTGCTCCAACTATAATCACAACATCCATGGTTCTATTCAGGTCTGACGGTACGAGCACGACTATACGTAGTAAACCCGAATATCGCAGTTGGGCCCTGAACTATTTAACAAACATAGCAATCGACAAGACCACGACTAATCATGGTTATTCCGGAAGAGACATTCATGATGCAGTTGGGCACAACATACGTGGTAAACCCGGATAATGCAGTTGGGCCCAAAACTATTAAACAAACAAAGTAATCAACAAACTGCGACCCATCGTGGTTATCTGGGAATAGTCATTCGTGCTCCAACTATCCTGTAATAAGCACAACTTTTGCGGTTCATTCACGGCTGGCGATACGAGCGTGACTACATGTGGTAAACTCGGATAACACAATCAGGCCATAAACTATTAAATAAATAAAGCAATCGATAAGACTGCGACCAATTGTGGTTAACCCGGAAGAGATATTTGTGCTCCAACTATACTTTATTAAGCACAATATATGTGGTAAACCCGGATAATGGAGTCAGGCTCTAAACTATTAAACAAACAAAGCAATCGACAATACCACGACCTGTCGTGGTTATCCCGGAAGAGTCATTCGTGCTCCAACTATCCTGTAATCCATGGTTCTATCCACGTCTGACGGTACAAGCTCGACTATACATGGTAATCTCGGTTACCTCAGTCGGGCCCTAAACTAATAAACAAACAAAGCAATCGACAAGACCACAACTCATCGTTGTTATCCGAGAAGAGTCATTCATGCTCCAACTATCATGTTAAGAGCGCAACTATACGTGGTAAACCCGGATAACATAGTCGAACTCTAAAAAAATAACACTAAACAATCACAATCCGTTAATTACGCATGAATTCATAATTGTGGTATATAATTCATTTTTTTTACATAGTTTACATTTCGTGTAATACCTGTATAAATCGTGAGACGAACAATGTATGATTGATTCACATCCAAGACAAGTTGCTCTTACGAGGTATGTAATGAAATCTCTTTGTTTCCAGCCTACTAGAAAATATTATCTTCAATCCCACAAGTGCCTTAGCACCTGATAAAAATTAATGTATTCACACGCATGTTTGTTCATTCATACTCACTTAGCATGTTAAATAGAGAAATTAGAGTTTTTTTATATATATTTTAGCCATAATTAAATACCCGAATAGGAAAGTCAGAAAGCACTCGGCAGTCGATAAAATTACAATGCATTTGTGGTTAACCTCGATGAGGCATCCGTGCTCCAACTAATCTGTATTAAGTACAGCATCAGTGTTGTTCTATTTACGCCTGACGGCTAAGCGCAAACCCGAATATCTCAGTCGGGCCCTTACCCTAAACCCAAAATCCTAAACCCAAATTACTTATTTATTTTAATACTTATCCAAAAAAAATAACTGCGCGTGTAGTCTTTTCATAGACTGCGCATGTAGTCTTTTCATAATCTTCGCGTGTTGCGTCTTTCCATGAACAGAGTGAGTCTTTTCATATTCTGTTGTGATGTAGAGCAGCTGGAACAATTATGGTCATTCAAGATCTTGTTCTATAAATAGATACAACAACAGCTAGAAAACTTACTCCTCATTCGTAACACATGGTTACTAACACGGCTTTACTTGCTAAATGGGGGAGCAGGATACTAGCAGGCAAAAATGAACAGTGGTTGCAGGTACTAAGATCCAAATATGGCTGCAGGGGAAGACTCACCTGTGGTACATTGGAAGAACTGAGGCAAGCAGATCAAGAAACCAGCAGAACACGAGGTAGAAGAGGAGGAGGACCCTCAGAATCAAGCTGGTGGAAGGAACTACACCAGACACTCAAGGAGGAATGGTTCCACACAAACTAGTCCTGAAAAGTGGGAAATGGAAAATGCATAAAATTCTGGGAAGAAAAGTGGCTTAGAGATTCAGAGTTAAAGCAGAAATACAATTGTCTCTACCACAAATCAAGAAATAGAAACCAACCAATACAAAATTTTGGAAGCTAGACAAATGAGGAGTGGGAATGGCAGTTTCACTAGAAACGCCCGTTGGACGAGTGGGTGCAAAATGACCTACATCAACTAACAGAAGAGCTCAGCCACATTAAACTATATGAGGAACAGGAGGATACTCGCAAATGGAAACCTAGTGCAGATGGGCAGTATACTGTCAAGCAGGCGTACATAAAAATACAAAATCTACTGTCTAAACCGTTCCAGCCGGAGCTTAGCAAGCAACTCCAAAGGGTATGGCAGAAATACACACCAAGAAAAGTCTCCATTTTCATTTGGAGATTAAAGCAGAACAAATTACCAACCCGAGCTAATTTGAAATGGAAAAAGGTAATATCTACTAAGGAGGACATACCGTGTATTCTCTGCGAAGAACACATTGAGACGTAAGATCACATATTCCACGAGTGCAGAGTTTCGATCGAACTGTGGAAAAGAATCATGATTTGGCTCGACCTCTCTCCGCAAATCAATAGAGCACCAATGGAAGAAGATTTCAGGAATCTCAAACCGTGAGGAATCAATGAACAGGTATGGATCTCAATATGGTCAGCAGCGACATGGTTGATATGGAATAAAAGAAATAGGAAACACTTTGATCAAAAAAATTCCTGTGAAGAAGAAACACTTGAAGAGCTTCAATATACACTATGGAAATGGTACAAAGCAAAAGCCCCCAGACAATCATTTGTGCACTCTATCGCAAGCTGGATGTTAGCCGCCATCGCCTTCTTGCTCGATTTGTAAACATCTCTGGATGAGCTTTTGATCGGTAAAGAGGACAAAAAAGGGGTGAGAAAAAAGGGGTGAGAAAAAAGGGGTGAGAAAAATCTATTGTAAATATGTAAATAATCAATACGTTTTCAATCAAATATTTTTCTTACAAAAAAAACACATAGTTACCAACGTCACTTCCTTCTCCGATTCTGTCCTTGCCAGAATAAGACACACCATATTATTATGTGCAGTTATCTTTATCCCGAAAGACAAAACAGCAGCTTTCTACCAATTATCCCCCCACCCCCACACTGGTATACTAGTGAAGTGATGCTGGTATGTCTTCCGGGATAAAGTGAGCTGCCCCTAATTGACCATGCAAACTCCCAATTTTGCTTTCTGCAACACTTCTAGCAATCCCTATCATGGGGTAGGTAAAGGTTGACCTTTAAACAAAAAGATTTTACAAGTTCGATCTACTTTTTTCGGATGCTTCTGATTGTGATCAAGCTCCGTCGTCGAGCAATTCTACCAAGTTTGTGGTCCGACATTGGAAGGAAAAAGACATGGGCATGAATCTCTATGTTCTTGGTTAAAATCAAAATTGGGCAACCCAACATTGGAAGGAAAAGAACATGAGTATGGATCTCCATTTTCAGCTTATTTGACTAAATATTTGTAACCCGTTGATTTTATTTTATATAATGAACATGATCATGAGTATTTTATATTAATTCTGAGTCGTGTCAATTTTATATAATGGATGAAAGAATTTATTGATAATGAGCATGAATCCGTCTTACTGAGGCATTCGTTCTTAACTCGATGAGTCATGTCGATTTTGTCAAACGTATGTTTTTGTCGTAGTTAAAAATCTGAAATAACCTAGTCGGGACTAACACACTTCAGTCGACCCGACCGAGACCCAATGTGGTTAACCCGTCTAACTATTCGTGCTCAAACTCTCCGTTAATAAACGCAACATCCGACGAGACTGCATTAAATCAATGACTACGTGTATCCATTAAATGAATGGAAAACAACTGGATACCACGTCCTCAGTGCAAATTACAACTTTAAGTAGATGCAACAACACCACCTGTCCATCTTTATCCACAATATGGTTGTCAACGACGCTTCCTTCTCCAGTTCCATCCCCGACTCCACCAGAATATGTTTAAGTAGTGCTGGTGTGTCTTTCGGGTTAAAGTGCAACATGCATGATAGTAGAACACCCTTCTACACTCCAACACTGCATGATGCTTTCGAATATGTGTAAAGAGCCGCTGTTTGAGATGATGTGTTGTGATGGGTCGGGACCGAGCGAGCCTCACAAAGGAGCACAAGGATACGAAAACTAAACACCAAGTACTCCATGAACAACTATGAATGTCCCTGGGATATGGCTTGATTGTTTCACAATAATATTTAAAGCCACAACAATGGCATTATCGTTGAACATTGAAAGGAAAAAGACATGAGTATAAATCTCCATTTTTAGCTTCTTTGACTATGATAATTTGTAACCTGTTGACTTTATTTTTATATAATTGAATTGAAAGAATTTATATATGAGTATTATTTAAACTGATTTTTATTTTTTGTATAAGATGTTTGTCGATTCATCTTCTTCATCCAATCTTAAGTAAGTCTGGATTAAAAGAGCACACACACACACCTCAGATAGTGCATTCATTCCTCTCATCGCAGTCGAGGCTCTGACGTTACGTATTAATCTAAAAGAGCAATAATTATCAAGCCGACCCAAAACTGATTTTCTCACGCATGTATCGCTCGACCATATGTGCTTTGCACGCATAGTTTCGTAATTGCGTGTTGTATCAAGCGACCATATATTCTTTACACCTTCCAAATGAAATGACTCTCTTACCCTCCAAAGTGTCATTTTTCCTACTTCTATATGTGTCTTTTCGCCTTCAATTATGCGCCCCTTGCTAAGGGCGTCAGTCGACAATGCGACCTTATGTGTTTTATAAGCACCCTTTTGCTGCAAAACATCACAAAACACATAATCAAGATGTATGTCTCGCACCAAAATTATTCTTCATCCGATATAGACAACGAGCCAGAGGTAAACAGCCTCCATGTACCACTAGTGAATAAGGACGAACCTCAGGTGAACCTACTTTGTTGTTTTAAACAAATCTATAGTTGCATTAATTTGAATACTTATTTACTATTGTTGGTCTATGTTTTAGGCCTCTGAAATTGATTCCTAGGCTACAGAGATTGGTAGTCCGATGGAGGAGTGATCCAATGACTCAAATGATGTTGGTGATCCTGATGAGGAACCTGAGGGCACTGAAGATGCTGAGGAACCTGAGGGCCCTGAAGATGCGGAGGAGGAGGAGGAGGAGGCACGACAGGATAAGGACGAACCTCAAGTGAACCTACTTTGTTGTTTTAAACAAATCTATACTTGCGTTAATTTGAATATATATTTACTATTATTGGTCTATGTTTTAGGCCTATGAAATTGATTCCGAGGCTACAGAGATTGGTAGTTCGATGGAGGAGTGGTCCAACGACTTAAGTGATGTTGGTGATCCTAATGAGGAACCTGAGGGCGCTGAAGATGCTGAGGATGCTGAGGAACCTAAGGGCCCTGAAGATGCGGAGGAGGAGGAGGAGGGTACTGGAACCTGATCTGCTAGTGGTCGCCGCTGCTCAGCGGGCGTGAGAAGAAGAACTGGAAGGATACTGGAGGTAAATGGACCTCATTCTGCAAGGGTTGCCACCTCCATTCCCTCCAACACCTCCACGTCAATCAACTCCATCTCAATCTGCATTGTCCGGAGGAGCCTCCGGGTATGGGTCGACTTCATCCTCAGATAGAGATGTAATCCCCTCCCCCTCAGATAGTGACTCAGACTGTTGAATCATATACTTTTGACACTCTTTTGTTCAATGTTATTACATATTTTTGCTGCGTAATGACATCGATATATATATGACGAACTTTTGACATGATATATTGAGTATCAGATCTTCAATTCCTTAATAGATCAAATGAAGTTTATAATATATTAAATGAAGTTCACAAAATATGTCACCAACTTACCAAGATTGTTGCAAACGAAGTTAATGATAACTAATAGGAACCTCTGCATAGATCGTGCATGGCCCCGTATAGATGAGCGGGTTAATCCCGATAGTCCGTAATATCAACAGTCGTGTTTCACCCGATGACAGTAGTCGTCTATTTACATATTCGAGCAACTCTCGCCGGACAGTTGGTTGGGGATTCGACATATTCCGGTGTCAGACAATATTCATGGTTCTATTCTGCAACATATTGAAGGAGATTTGAGTCAAGTCGAGTCGAGTCAAGGTTGAAGGGCATCTTGTTCAATTTGAAAGTTTTTTCTTTCGACGGCTATATGTTAGTGAAAAGTATTCCGACGATTGACTAGATTAGAACGTATTAAGGCGGTTTAGTATTTTATTTCTTTTCTTCTTTTTTTTAATGCTTTTTAAGTAAAAGAACAATAAAAGTAAATTAAAAATGAAATTGGAGTTCACATTTCAAAATAGAATTTTTGCGGAGATTACTTATCCAATTATTCCGTTTTTTGGTGGTTTGTGATCATTGACAGGAAAAGCAGTTCCCCTGGACAGAATCAATGAACTTGTACCATCTTCATGTGTGTTGAACAATTTTAAAATGAGTTTTTGAGTGTATAACATTCATCGGTCTTGGCTTGTTTTTTCGAGATTAGCTTTGGCTTTTTCATTTTTACGAGTGTAACATTGACATTTCGTATTTTTTTCCAAGTGTATGATTGATTTGGTATGGATCATTTTTTTGGTTAAGGTTAATTGAAACTGATATTGAAACTGATATAATCTTTGCTAATCTCCATTGTATCATGTTTACTTGTTGTGATTCGGATAGTACTGTTGTTATGGAGTGTTTACAGCGTGAGGGGTATTGTTGTCATTTAACTATCGTTTAACTGTTTAGTCCGGCATGATCAATTTCAAAGTAAACACATAAAAACTTAACTAACTCAATAAAAATCAAACATGAAAAGTCGTTTACTACATTTGATGTTGATACCGGTAATGCTCGTAATCAAAATCAAACTCGGGTACATAAGTCTGCAGTAAACGGAACCTTACTTCGAAGTTGGTTGCCAAGCATCGTCTGTTTTCCCTTATAATGAAAGAATGTACATCAATACGTGCGTATACTGATATGTTATGGATTTGGCTAATGTGGGAGTCAAGTATGATGATGAGGACCAAGAATTGATGTTGCTTAGGTCGTTGTCTCCTTCATTCAAGCACGTACGTGAGACTCTTATCTATGGTAATAAGCCTCTGAAATTGGATGAAGTTAAAGCAGCTCTTTGTTCTAAAGAGATGTTTGATAAAGAGCTCTCTGATGGCCATGTTAATGAGTTGTTGACTGTTATTCTGAGAAAGGGTCAAGTGGTTGCTCTCATCAAAACTTTGAGCTCAAGGTAATATATTGTAGTACCACATTTTATTTAAGTTTGTTGATATTTATGTGTGAAATTCGTGTGTGACATTTTAACAATGAATAATTCTAAACCCAGACGGGTTGTCCTAGTGGTCGAGGACCTCAATCTCATAATTGGAGATTCAGGTTCGAATCCCACTAGGACCAACAACTCGTTTGGGTCAAGACCTTGGGCTACGGCCCGCAGATCACCCGGTTCACTGGTGGGGATCGCCGCGTGAGAACCCTATTGAGATTAGTCAAGCCCGACGGACTTAGATATCCAATAGCATAAAAAAAGAAAAATTCTATTTCATATTTTGATGGCTGAGGATGTTGCCTAGAAATATAACCAGCAAGGGAGAGTTTGGGAACTGTATAAAATGAACCATTAACTTACCTAGGGATGTGCTAAGAGGAAAAATGTTGATGCTGCTGTTTGAAGACAGAGGGAGAAAATAGAGAGATACAAATTGAAGAGAACGAAGAAAGAAGAGCAAGTACAGCAGCCCAAAGTTTCTTTACAAATCCATGTACACTACAAAGTTGAGAAATCAATCAAAGTAATAATCACACGTTGATACAAAGTAAGGATTTCACTGATTCAAGGCTCAAACTTAGGAGCCAGAGTCATGACGGCGTCTCCAACCGTCAGGAAGATGTTGTCTTCTCCGACACTCCGGGCAAAGTCCGATGAATGCAACTTCTCCAGCGCCGTCGTCCCGGGATTCGCTAGAATAAGCTGCAGAAAAAGAATGGCAAACAAAACACGTGAGGTGAAGTTGCATTCTCTGTCTGATCATAATTCTCCTTCAGTTATTACATAAAATACATGATAACGAGGGAGTCAATGAGAGGTTGGCCTAGTGGTTCTAAGAGTGACAATTGCACTTCATGGGTTCAAATCCGCTCAGCGACATGAGCCTGTCATACCGTGATTTGCAGTATAGGGCGTTGGATTTACCTACCTCGGGTTCGTTATTTAAAAAAAAACATGACAACGAGGGATTGCGACTTACATTAATGTCTCTCTTTTGTAGGCCCTTTTGAAGATCCTCCAAGGCATGGATGCCGCTAGTGTCTATGTCGGTCACGGCTGAAGAAACAGGTAAACACAAACAGGATTGATTAGCATGACTTATTGAAGGTTATGGCAGGACAAAAGGTTCTGGCTTGCTCACGTGACATTTCTACTATGAGATACTGGATCCTTTGTTGCTTGTTCTGTTTAAGCTGTTCGTCCTCATCTGTAAGCAGCCTCAGGATCCTCTCCCTGATGTAATTGGAGTTGGAGAAATAGATGGCAGAGTCAACTCTTACAATGAGAACCCCCGGGATTTTACTTGCTTCAGGATATTGAACAATGTTTCTGTAAACATTAGTTCTTGGAATCTTTCCAAGAACTACGACGCGCGGCCTTGTCACTTGGAGAAGAACCTTGGCGAAAGATATTACTACCTGTTCGGAAAACAAGTTGGATCAAACATATGCTTGAATTTAGTGTTCAAGAAACTGCCAGGCAATAGCGGTCAGGATCCGCCTAGCGCCCACTTAAGCGTCCCTAAATGAGTACTTAGGCGGCATTTGGACCAGGGCGGAGGGCGACCGCCCAATACTTAGGCGGCACCTAAGCGGGCTAGGCGACCGACCGCCTTCTCGAATCTTTGGAATAAAAGAGTTGTGGTGAAAAAGTTGCAGCTTTATCTCTTACCGCGATGAGAAGGCCGATTTCCACTGATTTGAAAACGACTCCGAAGAAGGCTCCCATGCAAGCTATGAAGTCGAACTTGTCAATCTTCCAGATGAGGATCATTCCTGGAATGTCGATGAGTCCTAAGACAGCGTTGATGATGATGGATGCAAGAATGGCATTTGGGGTGTGTCTGAACAAAGGGGTAATCACTTCTAGCGTTAGTAAAACTATGCAGGACATGACGATGTTTGACAAGGCTGTGTTGCATCCCGCCATGAAGTTGACAGCAGAACGGGAGAAGGATCCTGGGGAAATCAAGAATTAAAGATAACAAAGTGTAGTTTAGTTGGTAAGACGTTTTACCAATGACCAATAGGTGGTTCTAGCGGCCAAATGCAGATCCACTGATCCTCTTTTCAAAAGAAAACTGATCCTCTTTTCAAAAGAAATCAAGAATTATAATTAGTGCTGTTAACGAACAGGATCGTTCGTTTAAAGATCGTTTGTTCGGTTCGAAAACCATAACGAATAGAGCTCAAACACAAAACTCTTGTTTATTAACCTTAACAAACACCAATTCAATGAGCCATGAGAGAAAGTGAATCTTCGCAGACCTGTGGCGATATAACAAGATGTCAATGAGCCGATGATGTTCATTGAGCCTAATGCCACCATTTCTTTATTTCCATCCAAGTGATAGTCCTTCATTGCTGCAAAAGTTCTACCGATCGCCACAGCTTCCTGTGATGGAAAAAAAAAAGAAGACGATTGAATTATAAACAGTACAAGTGCATCCGCAGCATGAAGCTTGAGGTGGGGATGTTTTCCATTACCGTGAGCCCGATCAGCCCCGCAATGGCGCCAATCCTGAATCCGGTAGTGACATAGTTGCCGGTCCAATGAATTTGGTGAACTGAAGATGGATTGATGCCTCGTTTAATGCGTCCAACCTTGAAAATCAGAAGAAGGTTTTCTATGTGACATTTTATCAAACAGTTTGAGTACAAGAATCGGTTCAAAGCTTGCAAAGGACGTATCGAACTCACGGTCTGTACTCCTTTCTTCTCCGCATGAGTAATATAGACAAAGAACGTTGAGATGATAACCGAAAGAAGTGGTGCAATTGCAGAAACCCAGAACAACTTCTTGTTCTTCTTTGCCTGCGATGAACATGAATACAAAGGTAAGTTCTCATTTTTATATATAGACAGATTTGTTTAGGCTGCTCAAATTTGATAGCTGAGATTGTAACTGTACACAAGTGGCGAGAATTTCACTATATATATATATATATCTTACTAAACAATCAGTAATGTGATTCTCACAATGTACTTGGTGGCAATCAGAAAAGCCAAGAATGCCACTCCGATTACAATGGTCTCCCAGTTCCACTGCAATACCAAGAACAGGAAATATGTTTCATGTTTGCCTTGCTTGTTCTAACACTTGTAACACGTGAACTATCTTAGGTACTTATTCATTTGGTCTTACTCCATGATGGACATTACTGAAAACGGAGTGCATAACAGAAACTATATCCGTCTTCTTTGTGAAAGTCTTGATTCCCAGCAACCCTTTGAGTTGCTGCAGGGCGATGGTGATGGCTGCTCCGGACATGAATCCGACAATGGCAGCATGCGAGAGGAAGTCGATCAAGAAACCTAGCCTGTTTTGTTTACACAACGTTGAAGAACATAATGTTAGACAATACACGGACACTCTAGACTCGTTAACTTATAAGAAAGATGTCGGATATATTATCAACACCCAACATATAGTAACTGTAGTATTGATAAGTCGTACAGTTTAACCTAATAATGTATTTGTCTAACACTAACATACATACATACCTGAAGAAACCCAGTGCAAATTGAGTGATCCCAGCAAAAAATGTTGCAGTGAACGCAAGTCGCTCGTATTCCAATTTATGCTTTGGATCAATCTCCTTTCGAAGCATGGTTCCCAACAATAGGGACACCACGGCAACGGGTCCAATCGCGATATCCCTCGAGCTCCCCATAGCAGCATAGACGAGGGGTGGGACAAAACTAGTATCTGCAAGCATGCCAAACATTGTAAGTGAGAGTAAAGCCTTCTATAAAATGACATTTATCCGCAAACTATGTTCGAGATGGTGGTTGCTAATCACCGTCTAAACTCTGAGTGACCCAAATTTAGCTTAGGCTGCTTATAAGAATGCCTCTTACAACTCGGAAATCGCCCTAACACCTTCTAAAACACTGTATACTGACACAAAGAATACAATGTAATGGAACTTACATAACCCGAACTGGGGATCCAAGTTGGCAAGTTTTGCATATCCAAGATCCTGCATGTTAGATACAAGATCAACGTTAGAACAAAAAGGGTTTTGAGTACTCAATTTGAATCATGTTTTTATTTTTTCTCACCTGAGGCACACAAAGACTTGCAATGGTTAGGCCAGCAATGAGATCACCTCTGAGGAAACTTAGCTTGTACTTTCTTCCCCAGTTAAGAATCGGGAAAAAGAACTCGATTCCCAGCAGAAACTTCTTCGATCTTGATTGATTTTTAAAGGGTCGAAGAGGTTCATCGTGGAAAAATGTCTCCACAACATTTTGCTTCAACTCACTTTTGAGGCTTTGCTTGGGAGGCACACCAACTTTGTAAGGCGGGTTATGGCGTTGAGATGAGTTTCCCGGCGTGATATCGGCCTCGTCGCCTATCCGATTGTTACTCATCTTCTCCCTTATTACCTGAAAAAAACACTAACACATTATCAGATGGCTTGAATGTATGATCTATTAGCCACCTGTGAGATAGTTTTTTTCTTGCTTCTGTATGAAACGAGCTCGTTGGCTTTTAATAAGCATCATGAATCCGTAGTGAGGTCAACTATATAAGCGGCAAACGAGATGAAATGCCAAGAAAAAAACGACTGAATCTGGATCGAATACTATCTACGTTCAAGTATGAATCAATCCGGGATTATCAACTTCAGTACAAAAAGTTGACGAAATGTAATTCTATTTTAATGAAGTATGATGTAGGATCATTAGCTGTCTGGATGTTAGTGGCGATACTTAATTTTTGGGCAATTTCGATCCGTTGACATTGTAGCAAGTTGTAGCCCCATCTAAGAGTATAGGAATTGTTTACATTTTCTACAAGAGCATAAAATAGTATGTTGCCAGCTACAAGCTACAAGACATAAATCACCTTTTAGCCGGGATTCCGTTCAAGTTCAGAAAAAAAATCAAGATCAAGTGTACACTAGTGTAGTGAAATGACGTGCATTTTCGAAACTGATTAAAAAATAATATTTTCGGTGACTTTCAAATATCAAAATGTAATAATGTTTGTACTGTGATGATTTCGGAACCACCTGCGAATTTTGATTTCAACAACTGGAAAAGATAAAGGCTCTGAATTAAAAAATTTACACTTTAAACTCATATTTGTACGGTTACAAAATTATCTCCACACGAGCATTGTAAAATTGGCTAAAAAGGTCAGCATCCAAAAGTGAGACAAAATAGCTACTACCGTGTGGTATCAAAATTTTCCGTCAACAATTCTTCCATTCTATCATCGCCCTCTCATTTTGGTACGAATGATCACAACTTGCTGAATCCAAGAATCTTTTTATATATGAAGATATCGAGAATTTAAATTTGAATGATGTTGGATCCATACCTTTTGATAATACTAAGCAAGGAGTAATGCTAGAGGTCCCAAAGAATTGGTCTAACTCCTTTGGCACAAAGCTCTCCTAGCTAGGCCAGTGGAAGACACGGAAATCAAGCAAGCTGTCATGGATATGGACCCAAACAAAGCGGCTGGACCTGTGTTAGATTGAATATATTAGGGAAGATTTGATTAGTTGACCGAAATCAAATCTTCCCCTATTTTCCGGGATTTAGTTTCCACTAATTCCGGGATTACCTTGTGGAGTGAAACTCCTTGTACTCCTATATATGTACCTGCGGGACAAAGGAAAAAGAAGTGACAAAGAAGTGATAATAAAATTGAGAACTAGTTCTCCGTGGATGTAGGCCTTTATGCCGAACCACGTAAATTGTGTGTTTGTGTGCTTGTGTTCTTCATAAATTATCAAGCTTTCATAAATTATCAAGCTTTTATGGTATCGGAGCAGGATTGTGAATCCCAATATCGGAGCAGGATTGTGAATCCTAATATCGTCATATACCAGTCATCAAAGATTTGAATTCGGAATATGGCGGGTCAGATGGCTATTGTCGAGGCAGCAAAAGCTCTGGGCGAGCAGCTTGTAACCATCATCGACAAGAAGGCAAGTGACGCCGTCCTGCTGGATGCTAGATCCAGAGGAGGCAACCCGAGCGATATTAATCTCAAAGAAGTCCTTACTAACCACAATTACCCGATGTAGAGGAGAAGAATGGAGATAACCATTGGCGGCTGAGGCCCGTAGAACACATTACCGGAGATCCGATGCCACCAAAGGAGGGGGAGACGGGTTATCGTCGATGGTGGGAAAGAGACGTTCAGGTCTACGATTGGATTACCAAAAATATGGAGGACGACATCGCACGATAGTACATGAACTTCCCCAATGCATATGAATTAT